>JAGPOW010000315.1:187366-216009 GCA_030014935.1 Caiman crocodilus | reverse complement strand
GCTGGGGTCACAGGACCCCAGCCAAGTACCTATCCAATCTACTCTTGAAGATGCCCAAGGTAGGAGCAAGAACCACTTCCCTAGGAAGCCGGTTCCACAACGTTCTACGACGTTGCCTGACCGGTCTCGCCGTGCCACTGGAGCTGGGCCCCGCCACTGGCCCCCCACTCTGGCTGACGGTGTACGCAGACGATGTGACCGTCTTCCTGGGCAGTCAGGAGGATGTACGGGCCCTGGTGGACTGCCAGCACGCCTATGAGCTCACTGCGTCTGCCCACATTAACTGGGGCTAGAGCGACACCTTCCTGCTTGGGACGTGGGCCGGCATGCCACTTCCGGACCTGCTGGGAGGCCTAGCCTGGTACTGGGAAGGCCTCAAGGCCCTGGGAATGTTCCTGGGGCCGCCGGTCTTTGCAGCCCGCAACTGGGAGGACTTGGTGGACAGAGTGGAGGCCTGCCTTCAGCACTGGTCCTGGTGCCTGCCTGCCCTCTCTTACCGCAGCCAGGTCCTTGTCGTCAACAACCTGGCGGCGGTGGCCCTGTGGCACCACTGCGCGGTGCTGGACCCTCCTCCGGAGCTCCTGGAGAGAGTGCAGTGGCTCCTGGTGGACTTCCTGTGGGGCGGATGCCACTAGCTCCCATGAGCTGCCCTCTACCTGCCCTCCGGCAAGGGGGACCAGGGCCTGATCGACCTGGCCAGCAGGGTGGCCACCTACCAGCTGCAGGCCCTCCAGAGGTTCCTGTATGCCAAAGGCCACCTTCCGTGGCAGCAGCTGGCGTGCTGATTCCTGTGGCGAGTGGGGGGCCTTGGCTTTGACTGGGAGCTGTTTCTGCTGGACCTTGCTTTCCTGAACGGGGCGGTCCTTCCCCCATTCTGCCGCAGCATGGTGCAGGCCTGGCAGGTGGCCTTCCATCTCTGTCCCCAGGCTAGGCACCTGCAGTTCCTGCACCTGCTTCGGGAGCCGCTGGTCTACAACCCAGCCCTGCAGCGTCGTGCTGAGCCTGGCCTTCGCCAGTCTCGTGGCAGTTCACACTGAGGCACACACCACCCACCTGGAGCACCTCCTGGACCCTGCTCGGTCGGACTGGCTGTCACCCGAAGTCCTGGCTGCCTGGCTGGTGCTGCACTCCGTCCGCACTTCAGGCCGGCTTCTGTGGGCCGTTAGGGCCGCCCTCCCAACGGAAGCAGTGACTGCCCTGGAAGTCTATCTCCAGGCTCACCAGACCCTCCCCGCCACAGACGCTGCACATGCCTTCCCACCGCTACCTGTCATCCCAGTGGTACCCAGCGAGCTGGCCGAGAGGCCCAACACACTGCTCAGGCTCCCTGTGCCCCCCAGCAGCAACACAGACTTCCCTTTTGGCACCCTGCCCCACAAGGGCCTCTACGTGTGGGTGGTGCTCGCCCAGCACGCCCAGGTGTTGGCCGGCCACTCTGACACTGTGTGGCGGCGGTGCCTGGCATGGCCCAGGACCTCAGCGTGGCACACGTTGTATAAGGTGCCCACCGCCAAGAAGACCGGTGATCTGCAATGACAACTAGTGCACGGCATCCTGGACACCGGCACCTTTGTTCTCCACCTGGACTCGGTGGCCTCAGTGGCCTGCCCCTTCTGCCCAGGGGTGCTGGTTGAGGACATTTTCTATGCTTTCCTCGACTTCCCCCGGCTGCAGCCGCTTTTTGCCACCCTGGGAGCATTGCTTCGAGCACTGGGCCGGGACTTCTCGGAGGCCATCTACATCCACTCCTTCCCATACCGGGCGGCTGAGTGGGCCATGGTCAGCCTGGCCAACTTCCTGCTGGGCCAGGCCAAGATGGCCACCCTGAAGAGCCGGCAAAACCGGCTCACCGGCACCGGGTTGGTTGGCGGCCTGCAGCTCTTCTGCCTGCTGATGCAGGCTTGCCTCTTGATCGAGTTTGAGCAGGCTATCCTCTGGCAGATGGTGCCCACTTTTGAGGAACGCTGGGCCCTTGAGGGGGTGCTGTGCCGAGTTGAGGCAGGACACCTGCTCCTTGCCCTGTAACACTACCGGCTGCTCAAGGTGTGGAAACGTATCCAGCAGGCCGAAACCTTGGACTTTGTTCGTGTGGGCCGACCTCTGAGGCCCCCATGGGTGCCCGGAACTGTAAATATGTAAATAGTTCTAATGTTCGTTGTGGTTTTTTTGTGTGTTGTTTTTTAGTCTACAGTATATGGGCAGGCCTTGCAGGCCATGAGCCTAGGCTTTGTCCATGAGGCCCAGATCTTTGGGTCAACCTGTACATACTCTCTACTAGCCCCGATTTATCACCCTCCCTGGAATAAATGCCTCTTAAAAGTCAAAGTCTTTCTTTCTTTCTTCTGTACTTGTTTGTTGCAGGGAGATATCTTTTTCTACATCTTGCCTTTTGTGGGGTGCTCTCAATCCCCCCCTTTTCTTTTTTCTGCTTCTGCTTTATTCCTAACTGGCATAAGCCCCTCCCTGCCTCTTTCATTTCCCCCCTTCCCTCTGCTCCCCTCCCTTCTGGACACTTAACTTTTAATTTTCATCTTTTTTGGCCACATTCCCAGACACTTATCTTTGTAGTTAATAAGCACAATTTTTTTTTCATTTTCTTAGCCTTGGCTTTTGAAATTAATCCTATTCTAGCAGAAATGGCTGCTCCTACACCCAGCAGCTGGCATGGGGATGCCTCTCAAGACCTCCCCCTTACCCATGGCTTGAGGGTTCACACCCTTCCCTATGTCAGGGTCAAGGTCTGTGTAGGTGCCCTAGGTGGTCTCCTGGGACAGCGTAACATACATTACACAGGTTGGGTTAACACGATCCCAGTGATTTACCTGAGTGCTTGCACCGTGGTCAACAGGGTGTGCGCAGACAGCCTGGACATCATGGGCATACACTATCTTGTCACGCCCTTAGACACCCAGGCAGTAACGGTGGTGATTTCCATTGTGCCCTCACATGTGACTGACTGGAAGCTGGCCAAAGAATTTGAGCCCTTTGGGGTTCCTACAAGTCCCTTTTGCTGATTGATTTTTGGAAGCAAGGACCCAAAGCTGAAGCATGTCCTGTCTTTTTGAAGATAGGTTTTCATGCTCCTCAGGGAGGGTGCACAATCTCTGCCTCACTCCTTGAGCCTCATGACAGGTGGAGATTTGTGATTTATTTTTCCTTGGGGGAGACCATGTATTTCCAGTGTGGTAGCTCTTCCCACCTAGCAGCCCAGTGCCTGTGAAGGAAAGCAGCTGGAACATCAGTGACTGCAGTGGCACCGATGGATAATGCATCCATTTCTGGGACACAGTCACACCCAGTGAGGCCAGGAGCTCTTCCTGACCTCCTTCCACCCCTGTTCCATCCGAGGGGGCTGGGGTCTCTGGCATGAGAACACCATCCAGCGAAGGGGCTGGGACTACTCCCCAGCCCTCTCCCCTGTTCATTCCACCTACAGTGCCCACCCCACCAGTGCAGAGACCCTACTAGGTGGAAGGGCTGATGCCTCCACTTTCCCCCTGCCTGCCCTGACTGCCCCAGCTGGGATGGCTGGTGACTGTGGCACCAAGGCCCTGTTGAATGATGGGGCTGGGGCCTTCCCATGGCCTCCCTCCCCCACAGCCATGTCTGAGGTAGGCCACTTACTACTAGGAAGAAGAATAAAGAAAGGAAGGTGAAGGGGGCTCTCAGGATACCCCATCCCTGCTGGGGCCCTCCTCAGCTGGCACCAGGGGGCTCTTGCTGGAGAGCCTGACCCTGCTCTGGTTGTCATGCTGGTGACCCTGTTGACCATGGATGGGGTGGCTTGGAGGTGGAGGAAGCAAAGGTGGGGGGTCACCAACCCCTCACCTGTCTCCCAGCTTCCAGAGTTGGGTGGCAGTAAAAGTGATTCAGAATGCCTCTCTTCTGGAGACCGAACCCAGGGGCGGCAGAGGAGTCTACTGACTTCTTGGTCATGTCCCAGCCTACCAAATTCAATGAGGAAGCTAGTGTGATGGAGATCCAGCTTTCTGACTGTTGCAAGCAACCTCAAAAGCAAGATGACCCCTCTCCCCCCAAGAAGGCGGAGATCGCTCTCTTGGAGCCAGTTCTTGACCTGGACAATGAGAGGAGGCTGATGTGTCTAGATGTTATGGGTGTAGACACTGCATTTGTGGGTGAGCTCTCATCTGGGGCGCAGACTCACCGTGCTTCTGTCAGAAATGCCCAGTCCATGTTGGCAGACCCCCCCCCCTCGGGTTGGCCCCAACTATGCGGGTCTCCTGGCTTTTTTGAAACAGGCCAAAGGACAGAAAAATGTAGTGGGGGCACATCACCCAGTGGAACACAGATCCTAAACTCTTTGTCAAGGCTGCCAGAGCTGCAGCCAAACTTATGCAACAGAATCTAGGCACTCAGCAGAACGCTTACCTTCTGGAGAAGCTTGCATAGTGGGTGAGAGACAAGTGGGGTTGTGGGGGGTGTTCCTGGAGTAAAGTAGAACATTACTGGGCCTGAGCAGAGCTACTGCATGCCGGGCAGGATTATCCAAGACAACCCATTTCTGTTGCATGACCTACTCACAGCCTAGACATTGGCCTCATCTCTCCGGATCAGGAGAAGGCCTTTGATCGGGTGGGCCATGCCTCACTCTTCCAGACACTGGAGACCTTTGGCTTTGGGCCCCTCTTCACCGGAGCACTCTGAGTTTTGTACCAAGACACCTCCAGCCTGCTCAAGGTGAATGGCATCCTCTGTGCCCCATCAGGGCTGCCCCCTGTTGGGCATGCTCTATGCCCTGGCCATCGAGCCACTGCTGTATGCGTTGTGGTGCATCCTGAGTTGTGTGGCCTTGCCATCAGTCACAGGCCTGTCCATTGGCCCTCTGCTCTGGCTGTTGGCATATGCAGACGATGGGACCGTATTCCTTAACACCCAGGAAGATTTGTGGGCCCTGATGGATTGCCAGTGAGCCTATGATTGTGCCTGCTTGGCCCGTATCAACTGGGCCAAGAGTGATATCCTGCTGCTTGGTGCAGTGTGGATCAGTGTGACCCCTCCCCCCCTCTCCTTTCCCTGATTTGCCAGGGTGCCTCACCTGGTGTCGCAAGGGCCTCAAGGACCTGGTTGTGTTTATGGGGCCACCAACCTTCATGGCATGCAACTGGGATGGCATGGAGGAAGGGGTGGAGGCCTGCCTACAATGGTGGTGCTGTTGCCTACCCAGGCTCTCCTGCCAAGGACATGTCCTCATCGCAAACAACTTGGTGGTAGCAACCCTGTGGTACTGGTGAGTGATACTCAACCTGCCACAGGACCTGCTCAAGAAGCTCCAGTGCCTTCTGGTAGATTTCTTCTGGGATGGGCGCCATGGGCTCCCACAATCTGTCCTTTGCCCATCTGTTGTTGAGGGTGGCCAGAGCCTAGTCAACCTTGTGAGCAAGGTGGCCGCCTTCTACCTGCAAGCCCTTCAGCAACTCCTCTATGCCGAGGAGCACCTACCCTGACAACAACCGGCGTGCTGGTTCCTGCAGAAGGTGGGGGACCTTGGCTTCGACCGGGAGCTCTTCCTGCTGGACCTCATGCTCCTAAACTGGGTGGTGTTTCTGGTTTTCTATTGCAGCATGGTACGAGCCTGTCAGGCCACCTTCTGCCTTCAGCCCAGGCCTGGCACCTGAAGTTTCCACAGCTGCTGAGGGAGCCTCTGGTGCATAACCTAGCCCCGAGGCATCCTGTGCTGAACCTGGCCTCCACCAGCCTCATGGCCACCCTCATCCAGGTGCATGTCCTCTGCTTAAGCCATCCCTTTGACTCTACTTGGTTGGCCTGGCTCTCACCTGAGGCTGTGACCACCCAGCTAGGCATGCGCTCCATCCACAATGTGGGCTGTCTCCTGCATGACATCCAGGCTGTCCTCCCACTAGAGGCAGCAGCCACCCTGAATGACCATCTCTGGGCATGCCAGGTGCCCCGTGCTACAGATGCCCCAACCAAGTTTTTTCCTCCACTGCCAGTCACCCTGGCTGGGGCAGGTGAGCTGGCCATTGGGCAGGCCTGGCACCCTGCTGACGCTCCTTGTGCCTCCTGACAGTGACATGGTTTGCCCCTTTGCTTTTCTGTCATGTAGAAGCCTATATACCTTGGTAGTTCATGTCCACCATGCCCAGGTGCTGGAGGACTTCCCTGATACACTGTGATGATGATACCTGGGGCCACCAGATTCCCCGCTGGCCTACCTGGCTTGGCGCACATTGTATAAGCCTCCAACTGCCAAGATGACTGGTGACCTGCAGTGGTGGTTGCTGCATGGCATCTTAACCACTGTCATGTTTATGTTCCACTTTGACCCAGCTGCCTTGACGGCCTGCTCCTTCTTTCCCTTGGGGCATTGAGGAGAACCTCTTTCATGCCTTCCTTGCCTGTCCCCGCCTATGGCCGCTCTTTCTCACCCTCAAGCCACCACTCTGAGTGCTGGGCAGGAGCCTCTCGGAGATCATCTACGTGTGCTCCTATCTGTACTGGGCGGCCAAGTGGGACTCCATTTGCCTGGCTAACTTTCTACTGGGTCAGGCCAAGATGGCCATCCTCAAGAGCCATATATTTGCCTGGGTCCTCCCTCCTCCCTTTTTTAAAGATGGGGACCACATTGGCTCTCTTCCAATCATCTGGCACCTGGCCTGAGCACCACGAGTGCTCGTAAAGCCATGCCAAGGGCCCTGCAATAACCCCTGCTAAGCTCCCTCAACACCCTGGCGTGGAGAGCATCTGGATCTGCTGATCTGAACACATTCAGCCCCTCCAGTAGCATTCTAACCCAGCCCTCCTCAACCTTAGGTCTTGAGGCATTCCCCTAGTCCATCTTGAATCATGGTGGGCGAGTCCTGGTCCCTGCACAAGAAAAAGGAGGTGAAGAATTTGTTAAAGAGATCTGCCTTCTCCTCTGGCATGACTAACCAGATTGCCCATCATATCTTGCAGGGGCCCCACATTTCCTGGTGCCTTCTTCATCCTCCCTGTATATTTGAAAAAGGACTTTTTATTATCTTTGATGCTAGTCCTAGCTCTATGTCTGCCTTAGCTTTCCTAAGAGCCCCCCTACAGGCCCGAGCAGTGGAGGTATACTCCTCTTTGGAGATTGCCCCGCCTTTTCACCGGATGTAAGCTGCCTTTTTGGCAACCAAGCATTCCCAGACATCCTTGGTGAGCCAGGGAGGCTTTTGGGCACTCTTGGCCCCTTTGCTTCTAGTCGGGATTGTATCTCTTGGGCCCTGAGTATCGTCTCCTTAAGGAACAACCACTCATCTTGAGCACTGAGTTCCCCTGCTCTTGAGAACCCCAGTGCCTCTCCTACCAATTTCCTTAACTCCTTGAAGTTGGCCCTCTTGAAGTTGGCTCTTGAACAGGGCCTTACTGCAGTCCCTTGTCACCCTGAGCTGGATGATGAATTCCACACTATCACCCAGGTGGTCAAGGACCTGGAGGCCCCTTACCAGATCATCACCTGTGGCCAGGACCAGGTTCAACAGGGCATTTCCTCTGGTGGGACTGTGCACCTCCTGGGTTAAGTGGAGGTTCTGTATCTTGGCCAGGAACCTCCTGGATCGGTTGGACCTGGCTGACTGCCCCGCCCAGCAGATGTCCAGGTAATTTAGATCACCCATGACAACTACATCCCTTGCCTTAAGTGCCTCTGCAAGCTGGCCCGAAAATTCCCAGTCCAGCTCTTCCCCTTGGTTAGGGGATCTGTAGTAGACCCCCACTATTGCATCCCTGTACCCACGACCCCCTTGTATATTGACCCAAAGCACTTCAGATTTCCCCTTCTCCGACCCCATTTTGTTGGCAGAGGATGTAAATTGATCTTTGACATAGAGCGCCACACCCCCTCCCTTCTTTCCTTCTCTATCCTGCCTGTACAGCCTATAGCCCCTAAAGCTCACTGCCCAGTTGTGGGATGAATCCCACCATGTTTCTGTGATCCCCTACTATGTCTGGGATGAACTATGTCAAAACTTCCCTTGTGCTTTTAGGACCATATCCTTAAGGAACAGCCACTCATTATGGACTCCCCTCTCTATCATATAATGATCTCTCAGGGCCTCATCAACCAACCTTCCAAGCTTGTGAAAGTCAGATTTCCTACAGTTAAGGATTTCTGTATTGCTGATTGATTTGCCAGCTTTGCAATGGATAGAGAAAGTGATCAACTCATGATCACTGTCACCTAGCTTCCCTTCGATCCTCAGGTCACTTACTAGATCATCCCCTTTGGCCAAAACCAGATCCAGCAGCTCCTTACCTGTTGTTGGCCTGTAGACTTCTTGTGTCAAATGCAGCTTGTCAGTGCAAATTTGGAAGCTTTGTGACCAATCAGATTTGGCTGAATCCTCGTCCCATGAGATGTCAGGGTGGTTGAAGTGCCCCATGATGACCATGAGATGAAAGTGAGCAGCCTATGCCAGTTCCCTAGAGAATTTATGGTCAAGATCTTCCTCCTGGTTAGGAGAGCTGTAATAGATTTCTACAGTTTTATCCCCTTTGTCATGTTCTTCCCATATTCTAACCCAGGGAATCTCGAGTTACCTTCCTTGGATGCCAATCTGCTTGTAGGGAAGACTGCTGCTCCTTCACATAGCAAGCTATACCCCTGCCCTTCCTTATAACACAATACCTCCTGTTACAAGGTATAGTCATCTATACCTGTGGTTCAGTCATAGGTGGAGTCCCACAAAGTCTCTGTTTTCCCTATGAGATCATATTCATTTTCACTTAGCAGAAGAGCCAGTTCCTTCTGTTTGTTCCCCATGTTCCTGGCATTTGTGTATAGGCAACTAAGCCTGCCATTGGAAGCCCTGGGCTTCCCTGTGAAAGAGTCCCATCCTCAGGCTGGGGTTCTCTAGTGTTACTGGACCTGCTGATTCTGTGGTTGTCACTGCCTGGGTGTGCACTGGTGATTATCTGCCCATCCCTTGGCAATCTTAATTTAAAGCCCTGTCAAGCAGGTCAGCCACTCTGGCTGAGAAAAGCTTCTTTACCATCAGAGTGAGGTAGAGGCCATCCCTTCCCAACAAACTACTGCCTTTCTCTCTGAAGTGTGGACTGTAATCAAAGAAGCTGAAGACTTCATGATGACACCAACACTGCAGTCTTCTGTTTACTTATTTGATACATCTCTCCCTCCTCTACCCATAACTGGGAGGATTGAGAAAACTACTTGCACCCCCAAACCTCTAAGCCCAGCCCCCAAAGCCCTGTAGTCACTCGTGACCCAGTTGGAATTGCTCTGAACTGTGTCATTTTTTCCCACATGGGTGAAGAGCATGGGGTAGTGGATGGAGGGTCAGACAAGTTTAGGGATTCTCTCAGTTACATCCTGGATACAGGCCCCTGGGAGGCAGCAGAACTCATGGGCTAATGGGTCAGGGTGACAGATAACTTTCTCTGTCCCCCCTCAAGAGGGAGTCTCCCATGACAACCACTCTGCATTTCTTTTTAGGGGTGGTTGCTAGTTGCCTGCCTTCGTCAAGTGCTGGAGATGGCAGCACTGCTGGCTCTGCTGATGTTGCAACTGGTTTGTATTTGTTGTGAAGTTCCAGGGGGTGATGACCCTGCTGCAACATGCCCTGGGTCTGGAGATGACCTTCATCCAAGCAACCCCTGGCTGGACTTCACAGGAGCTCCTCTTGTCCATCCTCATCCTGTCAGCTATCCTTACTCTTCCCTCTTCATTCTTCTGGTGAAGAGCCTGGCAGTAGGTGTTGATCTCCCCTTCACCATCTCTGATGGTAAGCAGCCTCTGCACCGCAGCCTGGAGCTCCCTTATCTGGCACCCCAGAGACTCTAATGTGGAGCATACTCTACAAGGGGAGGTGTCTTTGTTCCTATTCCCAAGTGCCTGCACTTGTGCCAGACATCCTCCACCGCAAAGAACGAGGAGCTCTGTCTGGGTGGAAGCTGGAACCATGGGTTCCATCTTGGTGGAGGCCTCAGTGGTACCAGGGGGTGGGGGATTCAGCTCCAGGGGGGATCTTCAGGGTGCGGCGTGTCCCCACCATTGCACAGGTAGTAGTTTGGGCTACTGCTATGTCAACCTTTCTCTTCAGGCTTGCTGTCTAGAGCCTTGTGCCTCTCCTAATCACCCTCCTGTGTGAACTCCCATGCTAACTCATGTGCCAGGGCCCAGAGTGCACCTATTTGCATGGCTTCAGTTGCATGGCTCCCTGTGGGGCTGGGCTAAGTAGGAGCTGAGGGTGTGCGACCCTTCTTGGCTCCAATCAGCTGCATCTCACTGTTGTTCCTGCCCCAGGCCTGATCCCATGACCATTGAATTGGGCCTACTGGGTAAGAGGAGAAGTTCCTTTATTATACACCTGAGAAGGAAACTGAGTCACATACATTGATCATAAATCCTGCTAACCAGAAAAATTTCCGACATTTCGTACAATGGCTGACTGACATCTCCTGCTGCCCACATTCCATTGTATCCTGGTTGTCTACTTGGTGGATGTGGCCAGCAACTCTTTCTTGCTGGTCATGGTGTGATTTGACACCCAACTCAGCATCCCCATGTACTTTCTCCTCAGCCAGCTGGCCCTGGTGGGCAAAAGCTTTGCCTCCATCTCTGTGCCCCAGGCTCTGTTGCACACCTTCACCCAGCTGTGGGACATCCTCTTTGCCAGCTACATGGTCCAGATATTCCTCTTCCTGACTGTGGGCAACATGGAAAGCTACCTCTTGGCTGTCATGGCCTACAACTGCTATTTGGCATCTGTGACTCTCTGTACTATGTTGCTGACACAGACCAAACAGCATGTGCCAAAACAAAATGGAGCCTGTAAACTGTTGCACTTTGAGTCCTTCTGTCTGTCACACCTCCCACCTCAACCTTGTTCCTTCAAGAGTAGACTCTGTCCATAATCCAGATGCTTGTAGAAGAAGAAACAGAGGCAGCAACTCCCATAGATGGATGGTGGGGAATTTTGTGTTCTTCTCCAAAACCTTGAGTTTTCAACAGCAGGAAAGTTTTCCTGAAAATTTAAAAATGTTACATTTTCATAATTTCTGCTTTGTTGTTGATAAACCAAATTGCCTAAATCTGACCTGTTTGGGCTTAAACTAGAAAATTCCTCCTGAAAAGTGTCATATGTTAACCACAACTATAAAGCCAAAGATTTCAGTTTGTGAAGGCCTGGGAATTGGAACCTTATTGCCTTTTCACCCAGATCTCTTCTGAGGATCAGGCTTTCTTGTTCATCCTAGGACACAAAGTGGCCAGAGATCCCTGCAGAAATCAGGAGGTGTTATGAGGAGAGCTATAGAAGCAGAAGGTGAAGAAGAGTGTGTGGCCAGCACTAGAGAGAGCTGAGTTTGGGTAGGATGATGCTGGAGTTTTTGTTCTGTGAAGAGGCTATCAGGGATTCTGCTGAGAGCTGCATAGGAGATGGTCTATGATGGAACAGGAGGAGAAAAATACTCCAGAGAGAGGCTGCAAGATGCTTGAAGATGAAGAGGGAGCACAGAGGAGGTTTGGGGCAGCAGACAGGGGTCAGGGCTGAGAGCTTAGTCACACTGACAGCTATGAGACTTGTCAGGAAAAAGACTCAGAGGTAAGCAAGAGGATGACTACAATTGCCAGAACCTCTTGAATTCAAACCCAGGTCTTCTGCACTCATAACTGGCCAAGTACCAGCCTCAGCTCAGCTAGGGGTCTCCCCAGTGGGGGACCAGGTGACCTGGGAAAACCCATGGCATCCCCAAGCCCCTGATGAGAGGGCTAGAAAACCTTCTCTCTTCTACCTGGGCCTTGCTCCAGCAGCAGCATTACCAAGTGTTGCCACCTTGAATACTTCAGTCTTATGTCTGCTTCAGACCTCGTGATCTTGGTCAACTGCTGCCCTGACCACCATTTTGTCTCAGTCCACTTACTTGACACCCCAGCCACTGGATGGAGACCTGTCTTGACCTTCCTTATCTGGCTTCTGGTTCTAGTAGCTTCATGTTTGCTTGCTGTGTCTGATGTCCTTGGATCCTGCATTCCTAGATCTTTCTCCTTGTCCCTGGTCCCTGGACCACTTGCATGGTTGGGATGGAATTTAATTGGCTTTTGAATGCCATGCCTTCACCTTTAGTTCACTATTCTTCTTTCAAAGCTTGTCTCTCTATTCCAGCCAAGCACAGTCCAATCATAGAGATTGTCCCTTGAAACCTTTGTCTCTCACATCTGCCCTGGTCCATCCCAGGTAAAACATCACTTAGACACTTTCAAAACTTGTTGTCCTTAACATTTTCCCTTGAATTTCCTGTGGGGAAGGTAAAACTGAGAAATTAAGGAAAGTGCACAGTGGGAGAACCCTCAGGGGGGATATAAAGCCCCTCATTAAAGTGATTTTGTGGACGCTGCTTGCCAGATGCTTTTAATTACCTCTTAGCTACAAATATTGACCACCTCATTCTGCAGCTCTTGTCCCCTGGGGAATACTCAGGGGTAGGCATTGGCGTGGCCCTTCAGTGGGGACAAAGATGGGAAAGGTGCATGGGGGCTTATTGCATTGGTTTCTCTAATTCTGGGGATATTATCATATTTCCTGTTGTGGAATCAAACAAAATGAAGGTCAGTCCAACCCCCTGCTCAAAGAAAGACTGTGCCCAACTATCTCATCTCAGTCAAGACTTTGTCTACCAGGGTCTTAAAAACCCCTAGGGATGGATATTCCATGATGCATTGCCTATGAGGCTTCAAGTCATTCACATCCAAGGTGTTCTTTCACCCCTACACATGTCTCTGCCACCTGCTGATTTTTCACTGAAAACAATCTGAGATGTATCAAGGGAGAATTCCTTGGCTTAGGGCAACTGGATGGCAACCTGGCTTGACCTCCCCTAACCAGCTTCCAGTCCTCATCTCTTAGATTTTACTTGTTGTGCTTGGTTTCCTGTTTCCTGGGTCCTGTTTCCTGAGTCCTCAGTTATTTCCTTTTCCCTGGTCCCTAGACCCACCTGTGCAGATTTGCCTTTGATTTGCAAGTGACACTGCTGTTAATAGAACCCAAGATGCTGTTGGCTTATTTTGAAACAAGAGAGCACTGTTGGCTCATATAGTAGACTTGGTTCTTCCATGCTTCAGATGGGTTCCTTTGATGGCCAGAGACCATCCCTGAGGTTAAGGTGCTGGAGGAGCTCTGCTGGGCAAGGGAAAGGTTGGGGGAGGGATTTCATTGCTGTCTCTAAACATATGGGAGGTTGGGAAGCAGGAGGAATGGATCAGACCCTACCTGAGTAGAGGATAAGGCTGGTGAGAGATCAACTTGGGAGCAACATGCAATTGAGAAACTGAATGTGGCAGGTTTCTGGACAGAGAGGGGCTGGAGCAGACTCCCAGAGCTAATACTGGTCTGCAAAACCCAAACTAATTTTAAGACGGAGGCTTGATAAACCTATGGCCAGTGTAATGGATTTAGCTGGATTCAGGAACCAACCAGTTTCTTACCTGTTCCATGTGCCTCTAAACCCATGATCCTCAGAGAGTCAGCCATTGACTGAGATTAGCTTTAATGATGAATAATGGTAATAAGTTGCTCAGGGACTAATTGGGTCTCCATTTTCTGTCCTCTGGGTCTAGTGGCTTAGGCTCATTTTCATGCCATGGTGATGTTGGTGGTGGGGAACCAGCTTTGTCTCTTCTGCTGCCAATGGAAGTAGGTGTCAGATCTGACATGGGCAAAATAGTATCAGGGTGGGAACTGGGGGGCCAGGGGGTTCAACCTGTGGTGGGAATGGGATGGGGATGGATGCTTTGTGGGAATGGAGCTCATGGTAGCAGATGGGATAACTTCCCCATAGTGGTTCTACCCTGATTTCTGCTCTTTAAAGGCTACCTTGAGCCCTGAGGCCTGAAGTCCAACATCCCTTCCATATCTTTGGTGATCCCAAGATGGCCAGACTCTGGACCTTTACCTTCTGTATAGAGAAACAAAGTCCCCCTTTGGATCTCTCTAACTTTTGTGGTGTCTCTTCATAGGAAATATGGTAGGGTACTGGTTCATTCTGTGGTCCCAGCTCTGAACCCCTGCTGCTTCTGCCTCACCCATGTGGGTTGGGGTTGGAGACCTACCCTACCCTAGGGGGCTTAAAAGTGCTGAAGGGTGTGATTGAGCTGCATCCATGCATTCTCTTCAGTGTGCCAAGCTCTGAGCTCTGTCCTCTCATGGGAAGCTAGGTTTCTCTGACACTGGGAGTAACAGCAGAGAAAGAAGGAGTCCCCAGAATGGACCCAAACTAATCTCATAAGAACATAAGGACTGTCATTTCTTGGGTCAGACTTTAGGTCAGGGACAGGAAATATGGAATAAATTTAAAAGCAGGGAAGGGCAGAGGATACCAAGATCTGTATTATGTTGAGCTTTAGGGGGAAAAAGGGAGTTCAATTATCCAGAGATGAAGAAAGGCAAAAAACTTGACATTGCTGAATATAGAAAGGAATTGTCGGAAGCTAAAAGGGAGAGAAGAAAAGAACACAGGTCTCCAGTGAACAATGACTTGGGTGAAGAGAGTCCTGTTGGTGGACCATGCATCTCCGTCCTTAGGTTTCTCTTGGATTGGATTCAAAGGTTGAGTCTGTTCTTTTGTAAATTGACTTTGTTAATAAAGATAAAAATGTAACCAATTGCAAATAAAAACCCAAGTGAGATTATCAAAGGTGTGTAGTGTGATGACTTGGCTTCACAAGGACATGAAAGGTGAGGGTGACAAAAATGGCTTCCAGGAGGACTGAATGTGTTTGCTCCTCCCTCCATGACCTGTTGGCCATGCTCTAAGGTGCCGTATCTATATTGGATCCTAGTGACCTCTGGGTGATTCTGCCTCAGGCTTTCTGGATTATTCAGGGCAGGCCACTTTCATCTGCCAGTCCTGTTGGTCACTGTAACAGGGCAAGGACAGCCCTGTTCCTTTGGTGTTACAAAGTTGCGGGGGAGAGTCGGCTCAGGGACAGGGCAAGAATAATTACTTAATAGGCACAATTAGGAAGAGGGATCACACCTGGGGTGAATTTTGCCTGATTAGGAGCCAGTAGCTGTTAAAGTCCATGGCAGGGAGTTTTTCTTTGCCCCCTGGGGCACAGCATGAGGAGGTTTAATGGGGACACCAGGAGCAGCAAACCCAGTGCTGGAACAGGTTGCTGATGAGACTGGCTGACCAGGTGAAGGTAACCACAGCAACTGATGAGACAGAGTTGTGAGACAGAGAGGTGAAATGTACTGGACTGATCCTGCAGCTGAGAGAAGGTCCCACAGAGAGAATCTGCTGGTACCTGTGAGAGAGAGGAAAGAGAGTGAGCTTGGAGTTGAGCTAACTGACTCAGGGGAGTGGGTTGCACGGTGGTGTAGGGTGAAAGGAAGACCATGAGCTGTGAGAATAGCTGGGGTTCTCCACAGCCTGTAGGGAATTCACTAATAAACCAATTTTCTTTTATCCCACTTCTGAGTATACCCTCTCTCATCGGGGAATTCACTTCTTATTCTTCTATCATGCCAAGGCATGGCAGGAGAGCCCCAGGGAGAGATTTTGTTATTCACCCCACATAGCCACACCCCACAATGCACTACCTGCATTGATGGTGCACTGGAAACAACTCAAGGTTATTTTAACTGAAAGGTCCGGCCTCAGCATGGAAGGAGCTGTGGAGGTGAACACAATGAGGAAGCTGCCCATGGAGTTGGTTTCAAGGAGTATCCAACAGGACTGGGTTTGTGACCCAAACCTTGTCATTTGCAGCAGTGATTAGCTCAGAGAAGACCTGGCCTTTTGCTGGCTACCACAAGAGGACACACCAATTTGGAAAGGGCAGGTATTGGGTGTTGGGCTTTTCCACCCTGAGTTTCCACTTTCAGTTCACCCCAGCAGGGTCAGAGGGCTGGGGAACATATTGCCTCCAACAGGACACCAACTGTAGACTGACCCCAAACAGAGAAGAAATAAAATGGTTGGGAAATATGATAACGTGGCTTTCATTGACAACATCTCTCTAGGAGAGAAGTCAGGCAGTCTTAGTCTGAAGTCAGGCAGAGGTCAACATACCTTTATAGACTGGCAAACTCACAAGCTATGTAACTATCTACAGCATCTCTCTGGGCCAGATTATCTGTCATCTCCCTGCCCTCTATCTCAACCACTGCCCTGACAGCTCAGTTACACCCAGGAAAGTCCATTTTGGGTTGAGTCCCAGCAGGAGCAATGGTACAGCCCAGTCAGAATTCCCAGCCTGGGCTGCAGCCAATACCCAATGCCTCTGAGGATGCCTGAAGAACACACTGACACATGTAGCATGAAAGGTGGGAAACAGGAAAAGCATCGCAGCCCAGCAGCCTGGGAAATCCCCATGACAGATAATAGGCATTGTGACACTGAGATCATCCTCAGCCAGCTGTTGTCCAAACTCTTCTTGAACATCTCCAGTGCTGAGAGTCCCCCACTTCCCTAGGAACATCTAGAGTCAGATGGGCTTTTTCTCAGCAGAAATTTGAGAAGATTAGGGCTTAAAGCTAACAGAGAAGAAGGGAATCTCAGTGGGGACACAGACACCCCCCCACAATCTGCCATTGTGAGGCTCAGTCCCTTCTAGAGATTCTAAACCCAACTGTTGGCTCCAGATGAACCTCCTTTGAAGTCCTTCCTTGACCAAGACAATTCAACCTGAGCTGTCATGTCCTTGCTGCCCTTTTTATGGCCCTGGATACTCAACACAGGTCTTTGTGTCTCTCTCTCCCCAGCACTGGGCAGTCCTCTGATACCTCTGTCTCAGCTCATGCTGCCATCCTTGAGGAAAACCTTCACACTCAGCTTGAACTCTTCATAGAAGCATACTAAATGTTGGCCCTCTCTCTCCACATGCATAAGACTAATGCCCCATCAGCCTGCCCCTGGCTAGGATTGGGACACCCCTCTTTCCCAAATTACCATCAAGGGAAAAACCCAGGGGGGAGTCAAGCACTTCCCCTACCTCTGCAGGGGCTAGCATGCCTGCAGTTTTGACTCCACTGTGGCTTAACTCATACATGTGACATGAGTTTTGCTTTCAAGAATTTGGGGTGTAGTTTCCCTGAAGCCCATGCACCTATCTCCTGCAAGTTTCATCCTAGTCAGGCCAGAAATGACAAAGTTATAGGCTGTTTCAACTTTCCCCATTATAGTCTATGGACGAAACGTTGAAACAGCATTGAAATGGCGAAATCTATTGACTTGTCTCGTTTTGTTTTGAAGCTGTTTTGACCATATCTGTTCCATTTTGATTTTGCTATTTTGACTTCAAAAGGAGTTGAAACAGCATTGAAACAAAACTGATGGTGAAATTTTGCATAGCCCTACTGCCTGCTTTCTGACTTCCTAGTTTCCTGACCTAGCTCATTTCTGCCAGCCCCAACTCCAGCTTTTACCTCAATTCTGTAATCTCAAGACCAGATATGTTGATGCAGTGGCTGTGGCATTAACTGTGCTGCCAGTACCATTCATGGTTCACCTAATCTGTGAGGAGCCCTATGTTCCAGATCCAAACATAGGCATAAATGAGCTTTGGGAAACCCCTGATCTAACAGACCCATCCCATTTGCTAAGTCAGCAGTTGGCCACCTTTTCTGGGGACATGCTGGACTGACCCAGTTGGTCTGGTACTCGTACATGCCCACTGCCACTGCCACTGCCACCTTGCTCTGGCACAGGCAAAGATCCTGGTGCCAATTAATTTCTTATTTCTGTATTTACTCGTGTACCAGGCACACCTTCTCCTTTAATATAAATCCTCCAAAACTAGGGACATGTCTGCAGTGGGGAAGTTGATTTTTCCTCACTGGAATAGAAGTGTTGAGATGCTGTGCTTTAATAGCTACCAAGAAGGCTATCTATTGCTTGTCTCTTGTCCAGCAAGCAGAAGGGGTGGAGTTCAGGTCCATTCCTCTCATAGGAAGAAGGAAGAAGGAGCTAGAGAAGAAGAAACCAGACACAACAAGCAGGGCCAAAGAGATGAGATGAGATGAGGACTGGAAGCCAGGTAGGAGAGATCAAGCCAGGTCACGATCCGGTTGCCCTAAGCTGAGGAACTGGCCCCTAATGCATCTCAGTCTGTTGTCAGTCACAAAGCAACAAGTGGCAGAGATAGACACCCCAGATATGAACAACCTGCAGCCTCATGGTCCACCTGGCATGTTTTGTTTCATGTGCTGCTGGTACTCTCTCCCCACCCCAACTGATCTGACCTCAGTTTCCAAACCATGTCTGATACCTCCATCATAAGAAAACCAAAAGCTTTCTATTCCCATATTAGTCAGCTCCATCCCTACTCAGTCCCAGCAAAGGAAGACCAAACTTTAGGAAGTCCCTTCCAAGTTGTAACCTCTGTCTCCCCCAAACCTATTCATCCTTCCATTCCCCATCTCATAGAAACACCTTGTTTGATTACCATATTTATTCTCATGACACAGAGTTTCCCTCAAAAAAATCAGCCTTTGAAAATTGAGGTGATTGTCTTAAGTAGGGAAGCTGATTTTTCTTCACTGGAATAGAAGCATGGTGATGCAGTGCTGCAAGATGGCTGCCAGCTTCTCTCCTTGGCAACACACAGGAGGGATGATGCCTATTTAACCCTTTCCTGGTCTCTCTCAAATTGGTTACAGGTTTTGATTGAGCAGTCCACACTGTGGACAATTTGAGGATGGCTGGGAGTTGGTTAACATAGCACTCCATCCCAGTCCTGCTCAATGTCCTAGAATGAAGCTGGCAGCCATCTTGCAACTGGGCCGCTCCATGAAAAACCAGCATGAGGCCATGACTCTGAGAACAGGTTTTTTTCTTACTTTGGGGCTCAAAATAGGGTGTGGGTCTTATTTTTCTTTGAGGCGTATATCAGAAAATACAGTAAATACCTCAGTTAGAGAAAGCAATCCAATAAATCCACCATACTTTCCCATCTCTGTCCAAGCTGAGTGACCATTCCAGTACCTGCACCTGTGTGTAACTCACAGGACAAGGGCAGCAGAAAGAGATAATCAATCTTTGTAGCCGAGGGGGGATTAAAATTTGGCAAGCAGAGTCAACAAAATCACTTTATTGTGGAGCTTCAGATTTGTTCACAAGGGTTCTGTCACTAGATAATTTCCTTCATGTCTAAGTTTTTCCATCTCCAAAGGAAAATCAAGGGAAAATGTTAAGAAAAAGAAGTTGTGAGAATGTTTGTGGGATGTTATAGGTGGGATGGGCCAGGAAAAAGGCAAGGGTTTTTGTGGGTGATCTTGATTGAACCAAGTGCATGGTTGGAATAGACTTAAGGCAAGCTTTGGAAGAAGGATGATGATGTGAAGACAAAGGCATGACGTTCAAAAGTTGATTTAAGTCCACCAAGCCATGTGGTTGATCTGGGCACCAGGGACAAGAAGACAGCTAGCAACTCAGGACCCAGGGAAACAAGAGAGAACAAAGCTGAAGACAAAACAACCAGAGGCTCTGTAGTGGAGATGAAGCTGGGTCTCCTTCCACTTGCTGGCATGTCAAGCCAAAGGGGCAAGACAACATCTTGCTCAGGGAAGCAGCTGAACTAGGCCTGGAGGTCTGTAGCAGGCACACGGCTGGAGGGTCCAAGTTGGCAATACCTGGCAGCACTGCTTGTGGACAAGACCCTGGTGGTAGCAGGAAGGTTTTATACCCTCCCATCGAGAGCTTTGGGCTTCCATGGGTTTCCCCAGGTCACCTGGTCCTTTACTGGGGAGAGCTCTGGCAGGGGTGAAGCAGCACCTGGCCATCTGGCAGGAGGTGTTGTAGCCCAGGCTTCTGCCAATGAGTACAAAAGACCCAGCTTTGAATTTGAGAGATCCTGACAGTTGTGGTCATTCTCTTGTCTTCCTCTGCGTCTTTCACTTCACAAGCCTGAGAGCTGTCAGCCTGACACATATCTCAGCCCTGACCCCATCTGCTACCCCAACCTTCTCTCTGCTCATCATCTCCCAGATTCTTCCAGCTTCTCTCTGGAGGTTTTTCCTTTCCCGTTCTATCCTAGACCAACTCCCATGCAGCTTTCACCAGAATCCCTGATAACTTTTTCACCGTACCAGCACTCCAGCATCATCCTCCCCAGCCTCAGCTGTCTCTGGTGCTGGCCACATACTCTTCTTCTTGACCTCTTCTCCACCTTCTGCTTCTATAGCTCCATCATCTATGCCATCTCCTTCCAACTCTCCAAGTCCTTCTATGTGTTGATGGATGTATAGTGTTGGGGGTGACATGGTAGGGTGAAATTGAACAGAAAACTTTTCAACAACCCAGTAATGGGAGTTGCTTTCTTGGTCATCAACATGTGACACTTTTTTGGGCAGAAATTATTTAGTTTGAGCCTAAACAGGACAGGTTTAGGGGGCTTGGTATCAACAACCAAACTGAAATTTCAAGATAATTTTCACAAAAACTTTCCTGCCATTGAAAACTCAAAGTTTCTGGAGAAGAAAAGGAAATTCCCCACCATGTGCCACTACTGCCATAGGCAGAGTCTAGTCTTGAGGGGAAAAATATTAAGGTTGGGAGGTCTGACAGACAGCAGGACTCAAGTACAACAGCTTGTGGACTCTGTTTTGTTTTGGCAGAGGCCATGGCAGCCACTATTTGGAATGCCATCTTTTATACTGATGTGAGATGACCAGAGACTGATACTTTGAGTACCACTAGGGCCTGGGAAGAGGTGTCACCCTGGGAAAAGACAGCCATCCTGCCTCTTCAGCATTGCCTGGTTTTAGGGATGTTTCAGGTATGTTACTAGTATGGATATTGACTTCAAGTCAGAGAGCCCCTGATTTAGGATGAGTGACCAGTCACTGCCTATGGCATTCAGAGGTACATTGGAGTTATTCATGACAACTAGACATTTCTGTAATATGAGGAGGAGGAAAAGTCTAAGTGATTACACAGATTATTTTCTTACACTATAGGTGAATGAGTGGAGGAACTCACTGTGAAAGGATGGCTTAAAGTCTGTGGAATCAGCACCACACACATAATGTTTCAGGTATTTATACTTTTAAAGTGTTCAGGGGATAATGAAAAAGAACACAATAATGCTAGTAATTCTTTAAAATGTTCTTGTTGGATGGAATTAATCTCTGATACATAGAGAGCAGGATGGGAATTTTCCAGTGTCTGCTTCTGCCTTTCTCCTAGACTTGTCTCTATGGAGAAAAGAACCCAAGCATCCTGGTCTAAGAGGGCTACAGGGAAAAAATTTCTGTGACTTAGACTGGTGACTTTTATTTCTCACAAGAAGGTGATCTGATATTTTAGCTTGGGTTCAGATGCCCTTACTCAGAATCTTCCTCCCAGCCCTTCTGAGAGCTGCCATTACCTCCTTGTTCCTCAGGCTGTAGATGAGGGGGTTCAGGGCTGGGGCCACCACGGTGTAGAAGAGGGCCACCTGCTGGTCACGAGCTAAGTCATAGCTGGAGGATGGGCGGAAGTAGAGCCAGACCACAGTGCCATAAAAGAGCATCACCACCATCAGGTGAGAGCCACAGGTGGACAGGGCCTTACATAGGCCACTAGTGGAGTGGAGGTGGAACATGGTAGCTCCAATGCGGGCATAGGAGGTCAAGATGAAGGCCAGAGGGCTCAGGATCTCCAGGGGACCTTCAGTGAAAGCCACCATCTCGTTCAGGAAGGGACGGGTGCAAGAGAGGCGAAACAGAGGCGGCAGGTCACAGAAGAAGTGCCCAAGGTGATTGCTACAATAATGTATCTGGGAAGCCAGGACAGTGTGGAGCAAGGCATGGAGGGATACCACCACCCAGGAGGTACCTACCATCTTGAGGCACAGAGGCCGTGTCACTACAGTGGTGTAATGCAGTGGGTGGCAGATTGCCACATAGCGGTCATAGGCCATGATGGCCAAGAGGTAGCTTTCCATGTTGCCTGCAGCCAGGAAGAGAAACATCTGGGCCATGCAGCTGGTGAAAGGGATGTCCCGGTGCTGTGTGAGGGTATGTATCAGAGCCTGGGGCACTGTGATGGTGGCAAAGCTCATGTCCACAAGTGCCAGCTGGCCAAGGAGGAAATACATGGGGCTACTGAATTGGGTATCAAACCACACCACAGCCAGTAGGAGGGAATTGCTGACCACGTTCACCAGGTAGACAGCCAAAAGTCCCACAAAGATTAGTGGCTGCAGGTCCTGGCACTCAGAGAGACCCAGGAGAATGAACCTGAGGACAGATGTCTCATTATTTCCATTCATTGTGTGGGTGCTGGAGGGGAGGAGTCACTTCTGGGAATGGTGGGGAACATGAGAATCTTTGTCTTGTGTTCTGATGAACCATCAGTACCTTGGTGATGACCTTTTGCAATTGACTGCTGCAAAGGAGTGGCTTCTTCCACAGAGTCAGATAATGGAGGAGGACGGGGTGTTCATGTCAGCTATCTGAGAAGAGAAGAAAGCATCATCAGGAACCACAAGAAATCATGATAAGATACTTCTAAGATGGAAACAGTACTGCTGAACTGGGGGATGGGAAAGCTTTGTAAACCAAAACAGCAAAGAAAGTGCTGCAATATATGAGAGTCATAAGGAATTGATTCTTTGTCTTTTAGTGCCAATGAGAATTGCAGTAGACAAAGCCAGGAAGATAAGTGACACACCTTCAAACCACTGACTGGTTTCAGAAAGTTTCGGCTGTTTCAGCAATGAAAAAGTTGTCCTGCCAAGTCAGGGAAGAGATCAAAGGGGCCAGGCCTATTCAATTTAGAAAAAGGATGCTTGAGGGGGCTATATGTGAAAGATTTATAGTGAAGAAAAAGTCATTAGGGATATATTACTGAATGCCTCTCACCAGACAAGAACATATGGTCACAACATTAACCTAGCAGGTTAGAAGTTTAAAATTCACACAAGGCAGTTCTTTTTTGCCCAGTGTGGAATTAAAATGTGGGCCTTATTGCCACATGCTTGGAGGAAAGTTCCATTTGTAGCTATTGAGCATGGGAGTGAGAGGCATGGCCTCTGAAACAGATCTTCCTAGACCTTAAATGCTGGAGAATGCAAGTAAAAGGGGTAGTAAAAAGAAGTCCTGGTGAGACTTAGTTCACTCTCCCTTTCAGCATCTGGTCTCTGCTGCTGTGTGACATAGGAGACTGGGCAAGATTGACTTATGTTCTGACCCAGGCAATGGCTGCTCTTATGCAGGTGAGAAGGGAAAAATAGAGGCTTCCTTGGGAATTTGGTGTAAGTTTTTGCTATTGGTTGGAAAAAAAGAATCTTCCTTTGCTTCCAAACCAGAAAAGTTGCCAAACTTTGTTGGAATATTAATGGAATGTGCACATTCTATGAGCTAAGCCTTAAGAATCAATTTGGAATACATTCAAAGCAGGGAGGAGTAGAAGACTTAGAGGTTTATATTAGACTGAGTGCATCTACATGGGCAATTAATGCAAAACAATAAATTCCAGTGCATATCATGCTGGAGTTTATTGCTCCTGGGTACCACATTTATGTGTACTCAAGGGACTGCAGCACATTCATCTAGGTTAGAGAAGCCCTGCCTGGCAGGAGGTTCGGGCGGATCAGTTGGCCAGCCCAGGGCTGCTCTGACCTGGCTCAGTGTTCTGAGGAGGGGCTGACTGGGGCACAAAGGTGTTTCAGTGTAGGGCTAGATGACAGACAGCCTCCTCACTGAAGTATCTTTGTGCCCCAGCCAGTCAGATCAGTGCCTACATGTGCATTGCTGCACAGTAAATAACACTGCTACAGGATAGTACTTGTATTTTCAAGTACTAACCTACAGTGGTTTTTATTAGTTTGCTGTGACCTCATAGGGCTGCACATGTAGACATGGAGACTTTACTGCTGAGCTAATTAGGCAATTCTGCAGTATATGTCTCATGTAGATATTTAGATCTAGAGGGAAAAAAAGGAGGTCAATTATGTAGAGATGAAGAAACACAAAAAGCTTGATGTTGCTGGGAATGGAAAGCAATTGTCAGATCCTGAAAGGGAGAGAAGTAAAGAACACAGTATTCCTGTGAATGTTAACTTGGGTAAAGAGAGCACTTTTAGAGAAATATCCACTCATGTCTTTACGTGTCTCTTAGGAGACTGGATGCATCTTTAAAGGTTGAATCTATTCTTTTGTAAGTTGGCTTTGTTAATAAAGATAAAAATGAAACAAAGTGCAATTAAAACCCAATTGAGAAGATCATATGGGTGTAGTGTGAAGAATGGCTTCACAAGGGAACGTGGAAGGTGAGGGAGACGTAAAAGGCTTCCAAGAGGACTGGATGTGCTGGCCCCTTTGCTCTTCCCTCCATGACCTCTGTCTCCAGTTCTGGTTGGCCATGCTCTAAGGTTCATATCTATGCTGGGTCCTGGTGACCTATTGGTGACTCTTGTCTTAGGGGGAGGGGAGAGCTCCCTCAGGTAAGCCTGGGGGGGTGGAGAATTGAAGCTCCCATAGTGAGGGAGGGAGGGAGAGAGAGAGGGAATTGGGCAGGACTGGGGCTGGGGCTGCTGCCCAGCTTGGGTGGTGTATGGGGCTTGGGACCTTGGGTCATGTGTGGCAACAGGGCCTGGGTGGGGAGTGGGATGCGGCCATGGGTGGCTCATCTGGGGGAAAAGGGGGGATGACTCCCTGCTGTGTGCACTTCCAAGGGGGCAGAGGGGGCATGTGTTCCCAGATCTGTGTGTGGGGCAGGGGTAGGCTGCCTGCTATGGGCTTGGGTTCCCCACCCTGCTGCTGGCCTCTGGGGCCCAGCAGGCAGGACTCAGCATGGCAGGGCAGAGTGGGGCTGGGTGAGGAAACTTGGTGTTGCCACTGCAAGCCCTGTGCCATCCTGGTGAAGTACCCCCTGCCTGCCCAGCAGCAGCAGGGGCAGCAGTGGCAGCACAGAGTTGTGCCCCTCACTGCTGCTCGGCAGACAGGGTGTGTCTCACCAGAGCAGTGCAGAATTCCCAGCTGGCATTAATGAGCTTCTTCACCTGGCCCTGCTCTGCCCTGCTGCCCTTGGTCCTGCCTGTTGGGGCTGGGGGCTGTGGAAGGGTAATGAGGGAAAGCAGCAGGGCTGCGGCACTGTGGCTAGGGAGTGATGGGCCTGGGTCTGTGTCCTGGTGAGCTAAGGGGGCAGAGGAAACTCTGATTTTCCATGATTAAAAACCCAAAATCACATACCAAAATGTAGAGGTACTTAGAATGTATTTTATCGTAGTGATTCAGGCACTGGTAGGCTTCTAAATTGCTTTCAAATTGTAAATATATCAATAAAACATTGTGTTCAATTGATACCTATATATATAGTGGCATTTCATTTTAATTGCAGATTTTGTTTTTTTTAATAAGAGAATTTGTGCTTTTTAAATGGAGAAAGCCAGGATCCCTGGTCATCACCCCCACCATCTTGTATGGAAGTGAAATGTTGGTGACCTACCGTTGTTATCTGAAGAGCTTGAAGAGGTATCACCAATGATGCCTCGAGAAAATTCAGTGCACTCCAATGGGAAGATTGGTACAAAAACACCAGCATCTTAACTGAAGCCAGCGTTGCCAGCATTAAGACAGTGATCCTCAAGCATCAGCTTCTCTGGACTGGACACTGTGCACAGATGCCTGACTCTTGAGTCTCAAAACAAGTGCTCTAATCCCAGTTTATTTGTAGCCTGAGCTTTTGCTTTGGCCAGAAGAAACATTAGAAGGAAACATTAAAGGCATACCTCAAGAAAATGGATGCTGACATCAAGAGCTAAGGGGAGCTGGCTGCCCATTGACCCAACTTGTTTAACCACCTAAACTAAGCAGGAGCCCATATAGAGATAAAGCATATTGCCCTCAAAGCAAGCAGGAGAGAGCACAAGAAGGAAAAGGAAACAAATCCCAGCCAGTGGCCTACCCACCCCTGTGAAAAGACATGCAACTTCTGCTAACAGATCTGGGGCTCAAGAATTGGACTCTTAAGTCACCTCAAGACTCATCAATAAGCCATGGTAGACAGCATCTTCAGATTGAGAGATTGCTGAAAACAAGTTAGTTAAATGTAAATCAGCAGTTAGTTAACTAAGGGATTAGTTAACCCCATCACTAAGGGGCTGCATAAGGATTAAGGGAAAGGAATGCCTGCCTGCTTTTTGTCCAGACCTTGGTGTGGGGAAGGAGCTGCACAGAGAATGGGATGACTTCTCTTCTGCCCTGTTCCCCAGCCCCTCGCACCATGTCCTCTGCCGTACCATATATCATCTTGCAGCTCTGTTTTGGCCTCCTCATCCACACTGGTGACTATCTCCCCTTAACCAAGAACCTCCCCACAGCTTCTTTTCAACAGCCTCCCCTCATTGTCCTTTACTACTGATGCTTGACCTCACCCCTGATGTGCCTGGTCTGAAGCCAGCAAAAGGAGAAGTAGGACTGGTTCCCTCCTGGCATGGAGATAAACACTAGGAAATGGGCTCCAGGGGCTGCTGATCTGATCTTAACGAGCCCCCTGGAGATTGCAGCAGAAAAAAATACCTGCTAAAGCTGATCTCAGCTACCCATTCAGGGCTCCTTGTTAAAACAAGACAGGAGGGGCCCACCAGGGCCCTCAATCCCCCACCCCTGCTAGCACGGGCAGCTGCATCATCAACCCCTTGAAGGAGCTGACCATCTGAAAACTATTATATTGGTTTGCTCCTGTACTTCTGCTGTGAGGCATCTCCAGACATCCCCCTGCACTAGGGCTAGCAGGACCCTGAGGGGGTGACCTGTAGGTCTGTTACCCCAAGCCCTTGGATCAGAGACCCAGTGGGTTGTTAGAACCTCGACAGTCTACCTGGCACACTAAAGTGAAACTCGCCTGGAAGTAGTTTAATTTGGGTCACCAGGAATTAAAACGTTGTGTCCATGGATTTGTTACGTGCAAACAGAAATGGCCTCAAAGATGTGTAATGAGCCCCTAGGTCCATCAGCTGCAACTTTTTTGTAGTTCACACCTTTGTCCAACAGATATCTTTTTGAATTGCAGATAGTAGGGAATAAGGTTAGCTGCCCTGTTTGGATAACTAGGTGTAATGTGTTTCTTTGGATGTCAGGTGTTGCCTGCCAGATGCTGTGGTCCACTTAGCTCAACATCTATGTTCATTCTCCTGTACAGACACCCAGGCCCCCCACCCCCCACTCTCCTGGCCAGTGGTGATACGTAGGGGTGCATGAGAGTGCTGGTGCATCCACTTACAGGCAGAGCTCCTTGCTTAGATGACAGGCAAGGGGAGCAGGCAGGCACACTGGTGCCTCCCCTGTGAGCGCTGGCTGGGGAGTGGAGATGCCAGGTCAAGCACTGCTGGCAATTCTGGGAATGCCACTGGCACCTCCATCTGTACCCCTGCGTATACCCTGGCCAAGGTGACAACAGCACCGTCACCCCATAATCTGCCCTTGCCTCTGAATGAATGCCACTTTTTTTTCTTGTACTGGATACTGTACCATTCACAGTTGCTCAAGGTCACTGCACAGTCAGGCCCATGGCAGCTGGCAGCTCTTTATGAGAATAGGACAGTTACCACATCTGCTCCTGGTTCAGTTCAGGAAGGCAGAACCACTTGTGTGCCTAAAGGGGGTGCCACAGACTGTTTTCATTTGCTCTTCAGTCAGACGGAGCAAACAGTGGCCATCTTCTCATAGCACTGAGTGCAGGTAGCTCGTAGCCATGATGCTCCCTTGTGCTGGTGTCCGTGCCACTTACGATTGCAAAGTCTCATCCCAGTCAGACATATACCTGTGTTCCCCCTACTCACTCCCTTGGCCATGCCCTGGCCAGGGTGACAACAGCACCATCACCCCATAAATTGCCCCTGCCCCTGACTGAATCTCGCTGTTTTTTCTTGGCTGCTGCACCATTTGTGATTGCACAAAGAAAGTCACCCTACAGTCAGACCCATGGCAGCAGGTGAGATGCCCTTAGAGTGACTGAAGCCTGAGTACAGGTAGCCCATAGCTGCCATGTTCCCTTGTGCTCACCCCTACATCAGTCATGATTGCGCAGTCTCACCCCACAGTGAGACCCACAAAGACCCCTCATACAACGGTGCTCTGGTCCAACCCAATCCATTGTACCATAGTGTAGGAATCAGGACCCTGATCCATCCTACTGCCTCTAACTCAAGACGAGGGCACCCCTGGCCCTGGCAGTGTCCCCCTTGCAACCCGCAGTACTCTGCCCCTTCTCCTCCCCTCCCCTCCCCCCCAAGCTGCCATGCTTTTTCTTCTTGGGTATTTATTGGTTTTTCCAGTTTGGCAAGTTAGGCAACCCTCTCTAATGTTGCAAACAACTGTTCATTTGGCACAATCACACCCTGGCCTGATGATCTTTTGATGGCTTCCCACACTGAAAGAAAAGAAGGCAGAAACATTTATTTACATAATTAATCTTTACTGATTTCTTAAGCATAGCCTGTTTGGAGTCTTGTGAACCCAGCATGCATTCCTGCCTGTGGCGGGGGGGCCAGGCTACATGATCTGTTCGGGTTCCTCCTGACCCTAACTACTATGAAACTATGAACTTAAAGAAATAACTAACCATTACTGAATTTTCAAGGAAAATATTAGCAAGAATTGTCAGACCAACCTGGTGGCCTTTTACGATCAGGTCACCAAATCGTTAGACGCAGGGGTTGCTGTGGATGTGGTCTTTCTGGACTTCCGGAAGGCTTT
>JAGPOW010000315.1:157703-187266 GCA_030014935.1 Caiman crocodilus | reverse complement strand
TGTGACCCCAGCACTTGTTTCCTGCCATTGGCAGGGGGTCAGACTAGATGGCCTGCTCTAGGCCCCTTCTGACCCTAGTTACTATGAAACTATGAACTTTTTCCGCAAAGCCTTCCAAACTTTGGGTGTCTGTCTTATGCAGGGAAGTAGATTTTTTTTTCATTTGAATAGAAGCACAGCGATGCAGTGCTGCAAGGTGGCTGCCAGTTTCTTTACCAGGCAGCCATGCTTTCATGTAATATGCAGTTTCTTGTGTAATGAATGCTTTATACAGCAGGTGTAGCTGCAAAGTCCAACATGGATCAGTCTTCAGCTGATGGATCAATCCTTTTATCTTAATAAGTGCATTAATTAAATTAAATGTTATTTTTGTTAATTAAACCTGTTTCTGCTAGTCATCTCAACATTTACTGTAGTGACAGTTATGATGTGTGTTGGTGTGTCAAAGACTGGGTTGCTTAGACTATGCCAGGAACCCTGGAGCACAAGCGCCCCAAATTTTTTTATGAAAATTGCTTTGTTCTGCAACTATTGGCATTGCTCATTGAAACACATTTGCAATCGTTCTTACTTTATTGTCTTCTGTGTAATGCTGGTGTCAATTTGATGTTGCTGACCTGTCTTAATTGTTGAGCCTGATACTGTTGGACCCTGGTCTCCCTCTCACTGTTTCCTGATCTCTACAACATAGCATAATTTTTTACAGGCATCTCCCTCTGCACTGAAAAATGGGGTTCGCTCAGCAACACAGATAAAAAATGGTCCCCAACTTTGGATTCTGCTGGGTATCACTAGTGTCTAGTTCAATGCTTCTGTCTCCTGTCTTACTTGGTCTTCCTGACACTTCCAGATCTAGGCATCCCTCTCACTGTTTCCTGATCTCACCCATTCAGCCATATTGCAAGATTAAATCACTGATACCAGATTTGCAATGTCTCCTAGTACCCCCTGGTTTTTACAGATGCCATCAGTGGTAACATTATTGTCCACTCACCAAAACACTTCTATGCCCAAACCATGAATTAAGGCTTTGTAAATTACTGCCTATTACTTTCTACACTGTCAAAATTTTTAAACAGTCCCTTTATCATAGCCACAGCTATACCCCACACCCCACCATTCAAATTCCATGCTGTAGGCCATGGGATTTGCCCTCATAGCTGAAACCCCACTCCTCCCCACAGCATGCATAAACCATTTCCTCATTCCCTCAACAGGCAGCCACACATCACCAACAGCTGGCTGCCACAAGGCATTTTCCAGTTCTTGCATTGATTGTAAACACAAAGAAACTTACAAGAATACAACTTTATTTCCTTTATAAATTAATTGAACAGTCATAAATACCCATTCCCATGCCCTTTCAAAAATGTCCCCTTCTCATCTACTCTTCTGTCATTGTTTTATAAGAACGACTTCCACTCGGGCCCCCTTTTTCTGATGCGGTTCTTCGGAGGAAAAGAAAAGAGACTGTGGTTTGTCCCATACTCCCACCCTTCTCACCTCACCTTACAGCAGATTTCTGGAGCAATAGGTCCTCTACCCTTCTGTAAAAATACCTACGCACTAGGTGCAGTTAAAAATCCATCTCCAGATGGCTGCATTGGCCATCATACAACACAAATCTGGAGGGCAATTGTGAGAGAGACATGCCAGTTAGCCTGACTTGTTCACACCTACTCTAATCTATTCTTTCACAATTGCCTTTCCTTATTACAATATCCTCAATATATTGAATTGCCACCCTCCCCCATATGAAAATCTTACCACCCGCTGATCTTCTTCCACTGGCCCCTGCTCTGGTCCTCTCAGCTGATCATCAGGGGGTTATAATTTCTGTTCTTGAGCGAAGCAGGAGATGGTAAAGCCACATCACAGTGGGAGTGTGAAAAAGGATCACAGTGGGTGTTGGGAGAATGACTACTGTGGGGAGTGGCAGTATCACCACCATGATAATAGGGTTTTGGAAGGGTGTGGGGATCAGTGGAACAAGAATAGTGGTGGGGATTGGTTGTTGGAAAATGGGAGTGTCCATATATTCTTGCCTCCTTCAGGCATCTGACCTTCTTGCCATGGCAGTGTGAAAGTGGGATTCTTTGAACCCACTCATGGGCTTTAAATTAGATCAGATTTATGCACAGAGAGGGGTTGTGCTCAGACAGAGTTCTCTGCCTCCCCCTCTCACTGTTTATTAGCCAGCCTGACCTCAGACTGACTTAGTTGAACCCCTTGGTCTGGTGCCAAAAATTCAAACATTTGCAGAGCATGTTTGGTCTTCAAACTTTGCACATGCACTTGTGGGGAAGACCTTTGGTACTACTCTTGTCCAGTTTGCTGCTGCTGACCCCTGTGTTAACTGGTCACAGATTTAATAGATTTAATAGATTTTTAGGGTTAGAAGGGACTTCAGTAGATCATTGAGTCTGACTCACTGCCGTTGGGCAGGAAAGAGCACTGGGGTTAGATGACCCCAGTCAGGTGCTTTTCCAGTCTCCTCTTAAAGACCTTTACATTCAGTCTCTGGCTTTCAGATCCACAGGGTACCCCAAAGTGTAGAGCTGTCCACAGGCAAAGCAAGGCTCCCCTTGACACTGCCAAAACTCTCACTGTCTCCTCATCTATCCTAGCCAGGACCTGCTCGTCCCAGTCTGCCCCCAAAATGACCCCATTGAGCATCTTATTCTGGCCTTTGGCTGCCTGAAAGCCCAGCGCAGGTCACTGAACTACAGGTTCAAGGTAGAGCCACTAAACATCACTACTTTCTTAGTGGCAGCCTGAGTGCTCCACAATACAAGGGTTGAAATGTTTAGCAGGTCATGGGCTCAAGAGTTGTGGGAAGTGAAAGTGATAGTGGCCAAAAGCTGACAGGGGTAGGCAGGGCATGGTGGGGCATTAGACATGCAAGCAAACAGTGATAGGGATGCTATTGTAAGAAATTGCCAGGCTGTACACATTCTGGCTGCTACAGATGAAGAGTGCTTTGTAGGACACAGTACAACCTTCTGAAGTTACTTGTTAAAGTTGAGTGAAAATGCTTTGCTTGAGTGTTTTGAGAAATTAAATAAAAGTTTTTGTTCAATCAAATATGTCTGATTAATGCATTGACTATATTGGAACTGTGAGTGGTGGGTATCCACGGTAACTGTAGGTAGGTGTGGGGAGGTGATTTGTTGAGGCAGACAGGGCTGATTTCTTTGCTTTGGTGTTTTGGGGGAGGGGAAGGAGAAGGACATCTGGCTACTCCAGACACAGTGGCCTCTGGGCATCTAGGCAGACGTTGAACCCCTCCAGCATCTGCAGGAGATACATCGAAGGGTGGACAGGTGGTCATTTGGGTGGCTTCCCATGGTTTATTTAAATATGAACCAATGAGAACATGGGAGGTTTGGAGGGGTTGGGGGAATGAAACTCCAGTGGGGGAAGAAGGTGCATGCAGGGTGAGGAGGGGCATGGGGGATAGTGTTATTACTGGTGGGGGTGATGTGGACAAGAGAGGTTCACCATGTGGGGGAAGGGTGCATGGTGAGGTGCCTCAAACAGCAGGGCAGTGGAGCAACAGCCAGTGCTGGGGAGAACCTGCCTGCAGGTAGTGGCAATTGCATTGGTGGTTGGGACAGGTCTACCATGGAGCAGAGGGGAATTGCGAGATGTAGTTGGGCACACCCAAAGCAGTCAGCTACATCTGTTCAACCCTGTAGCCTGCCTAACATGAAATCTGTCTAGCCAGCTTAGTCCCAAATTGGGGTTCACAGCAGAAAGGTGTCTGGTCAGTGGCCCAAAAGTTTGGGGTCCTTTGCCCCTCCCAGTCATGTTGACATTGCTTAGAACAATGGGGAGCTTAAGCCCCCTCCCAGGTGTGTGATGCCAGTCATGTAGGCAGAGGAAGCAGGTTTTCCCCTCCCTCAGGAATGTATCCAGTTCAGGTTACAACTCAGGGTTACACGAAGAGATGGGACAGAGGAGTCTGCCTTTCGCAGTGACCATGGTAACCAAATTGTCAAGTAGCCGAGTTTTAGGGAGAGACAGAGATGGCATTCTGCCACAGTGTGCACCACCAGCCATAGTCCTAAATTGGGGTTAGCAGCAGAAAGGGTCAGCACCCCAAAATTTTTTAGGTGAAGGCAGAAAAAATGTCTGCCTTTCTGTTGAATGAGTGGAGGGGAAAGGTTGTGATGGGCATTGGACACCGCACATTTTGCTTTTACAGTAGCAAATCAGCATTATAAGTTACAACTTTGAAAAAGCATGAGTGTTATCATTCTAATGAGTATAATCAATAGCTCTGTCTCAACAAGGACTCACATTAGTGGAGACAACTGCTCTCGATTGTCCCCCTCTCCAAAGAAACATACCCCCAAACTGGCTTCCCAGGGCTGCTGTGTGGCTGTCAGCTGCAAATAGGGACTGAATTGGCTGGGACCCCCAAAAATAAAACACCCCCAAACTGGCTGCCATGCAATGTGGGCTGGAAGCCCTGCAATGCAGATTTTTGCCGACACCCCCAAACTTACTCCTGCCAGCTGTCTGGCCCAGCACTGAGAAAATAAATGTGAACCACCCAGTGGATTGGAACTGTAAACAAACTTTACTGGAATAACAGTAATATTAAAAAAAAAATGGTAATAATTACAAAATTATTATAAAACTTTTAAAATACAAGAAATAATGATTAAGCCCAAGTCAGAAGACACAATACATTGCTTAAAATATGCATACTAATTCATAACAGTGATGAAAAAAATTAAATTACAATTAAGTAAAATATATCAATTAATTAAAATAACAATTCTAACTATTATACACATAATATGTATTACCAGTTACCCCTGTTGTAATTTAGTAGTAAGAGGTTACCAGGGTGGAATTGTTATGAGGCGCCTGGTAGCGTATTTTAATTGTAATAGCACATTGAGCAATTTGGAGTTTTTTGACGTGTCACACATAAGAGTTAAGGGAAATATCATGTCATTGTAAGGGAAACAAACTGACATGAAAAACAGATGGATTGAAAAAAAAACATTTTGTGGACAAGCTGTCCTTGACACTTTGTGAACCAGTGGGGCCTGGGAAGATGTGAGACAGTCACCCTACCTCTTCAGCATCGCCTGGTTGTAGTAGTGTGTCAGATATGTTAGTATCAAAGATGCTGACCTTAAGTTAGGGAGCCCCAGATTAGGAAGGAATGACCATTCATTGCCCATGGCATTCAGAAGTATGTTAGAGTTAATCATGAAAACCAAGCATTTCTGTACTATGAGAGGGAGGAAAAGTCTAAGCAATTACACAGATTATCTTCCCACAATGTAGGTGAATGAGTGGAGGAATTCACTGTGAGAGGATGCCTTAAAACCCATGGAATCACCACTACACACATAACATTTCCCCTTTATACACTTAAAGTGATCTGAGGATATTAAAAGAGAGCACAGAAATGCTGGTAGAGAATTAAAACTCTTTCTTGGTGGATGGAATTGTTCTTCAGTGTGTAGCCACCAGGATGGGAGCCTGCCAGTGCCTGCTTCTGCCTTTCTCCTGGACTTGTCTCTATGGAGAAAAGAACTTGGGTATCCTGGTCTAAGGAGGCTACAGTTTCTGGGACTGAGACTGGCTACTCACATCCCTGAGAAGAAGGTGATGTGATATTTCAGCAGCAAGAGGAAAATCAAGGAAAGTGTGGGTCACTTCTTGAATGAAGGAGGCAACCAAGTGCCAGATGATGCAGAAGAGGCTGAAATACTCCATGCCTCTTTAACCTGAGTCTTCACTGGCAAGATCAGCTCCCAGACTACCACACCATGCAGCACAATTTGCTGAAAAAGTGAGCAGTCAATAGTGGTGAAAAAAAAATAGGAACTATTTAGAAAAACTGTATGTACAAGCACATGGAGCTAGATGTAAATGCACCCAAGGAAGTTGGCTGATGTATGAGGTCCTGGAGAATTGGGAAAAGGCAAATGTAGTGCCCATCTTTAAGAAAGGGTAGAAGGAGGATCCAAGGAACTACAGCCCAGTCAGCCTCACTTCAGTCCCTGGGAAAATAATGGAGCAGGTCTTCAAGGAATCCATTTCTAAACACTTGTAGGAGAAGAAGGTGATTAGGAACAATCAGCATGGATTTACCAAGGGCAAGTCATGCCTGAACAACCGAATTGCCTTCTATGTTTATATGATATGGTTCTGTGCATGTGGGGAAAGCAGTGGATGCATTATATCTGGACATTAGCATAGGTTTTGAAATGGTCCTCCACAATATTGCAAGCAAGCTAAGAAAGTATGGGATGGGTGAATGGATTAATAGCTGGTTGCATTGTTTGGTTCAAACAGTAGTAATAAAAAGTTGGATACATAGTTTGGTATCTGGTATCAAGTGAAGTGTCCCTCCATTTGGTCCTGGGGGTAGTTTTGTTCAATAGCTTCATCAGCCATGTGGAAGATGGGATGTCACCCTCTGCAAGTCTGCGGGTGACACCAAGCTGTGGGAATAGATACATGGGAAGATAGGGCTAGGATTCAGAGAGACATTGACAAATTGGAGGATTGGGCCAAAAGAAATCTCATAAGGTGGACAAATGCAAAGTCCTGCACTTAGGATGGAACAATCCCATGCCCTGGAACAAACAGGGGAAGAACTAGCTAAGCAGCAGTTCAATAGAAAAGGACCTGGGGGTTACAGTGAACAATAAGCTGAAGATGAGCCAACAGTAAGCCCTTGGTGCAAAGAAGACTAACACCATACTGGGCTGCATTAGTAAAAGCATTGCCAGCAGATCAAGGAAAGTGATGCTTCCCCTCTATTCAATACTGGTGAGCCCAGTTTTGGGGCCCCACTACAAAAAGTATGTAGACCAACTTAAGAGTGTCCAGTGGAGAGGAATGAAAATGGTTATGGGGCTGGGGCACATGACTTCTGACGAGAGGCTGAGGGAACTGGGCTTATTTAGTGTGAAGAAGAGAAGACTGAAAGGGGATTTAATGGGAACCTTCAGGTGTTTGAAGGGTAGTTCCAAAGAGGATGGATATAGACTATTATCAGGGGTAGCAGATGACAGAACAAGGATAAATGCTCCCAAATAGCAGTATGGGAAGTTTAGGTTAGATGTTTGGAAAAACTCTCCCACAAGGAGGGTAGTCAAGCACTGGTTGTGGAGTATCTATCCCTGGAGATAATTAAGACCTGGTTAGACAAAGTTTTGGCTGGGATGATATATTTGGGGATGGTCCTGCTTTGAGCATGAGTTTGGACTAGATGACCTCCTTAGGTCCTTTCCAAACCACATTTTCTATGATTCAATGATTGTATGATTCTATGATGATAGCCTGGATTCATGTGTCCTTGGCCAGGATCTTCCTTGCAGCCCTCCTGAGAGCTGTCATCACCTCCTTGTTCCTCAGGCTGTAGATGAGAGGGTTCAGGGCTGGGGCCACCACGGTACAGAAAAGGACTACCTTCTGGCCACATCCTAAGTCATAGTTGGAGGAAGGGCAAAAGTAGAGCCAGACCACAGTGCCGTAGAAGAGCGTGACTACAGGTAAGTGGGAACCGCAGGTGGACAGGGCCTTGTGTAGGCGGAACAAGGCAGCTCCAATGCAGGCATAGGTGGTCAATATGATGGCAAGAGGACTGAGGACCTCAAGAGAACCTTCAGTGAAGGAAACCATCTCATTGAGGAAGGGTGGGGTACACGAGAGTGAAGGAGAGGTGGTAATTCACAGAAGAAATGCCCAATGCGGTTGCTGCAGTAATGCAGTCGGGAAGCCAGGATAGTGTGAAGCAAAGAGTGCAGGGATACCAAGATCCAGGAGGCACCCACCATCTTGAGGCACAGGTGCTGTGTCACCACCGTGGTGTAATGCAGTGGATGGCAGATGGCCATATAGCGGTCATAGACCATGATGGCCAAGAGGTAGCACTCCATGTTACCCACAGTCAGGTAGAGGAACATCTGGGTCATACAGCTGATGAAGGCGATGTTCCTGTGCTGAGTAAGGGCATAGACCAGAGCCTGGGGCACTGTGATAGTGGAAAAGCTCGTGCCTATCAGGGCTGGCCAAGAAGGAAGTACATAGGGCCACTGAGCTGGGCATCAAACCACACCACAGCCAGCAGAAGGGAGTTGCTGAACACATTTACCAGGTAGATGGCAAGGAGTCCCACAAAAATCAGTGGCTGTAGGTCCTAGTGTTCAGAGAGACCTAGGAGGATGAACTCAAAGATGGACATGTCATTGTTGACATCCATTGTATTTGTGCTGGAGGGGAAGGAGTCACTTCTGGGAATTGTGGAGAAGATGGGAACTTTTGTATTCTGTTCTGATGGGGCATCAGTGCTTCCATGATGACATTCTGCACTTAGCTACTGCAAAGAGGTGGACTCTTTCACAGTCAGATCATGGAGAATGGGGTGTTCATCTTACAGCTATCTGAGGAAAGAAGAAAGCATCATTAGGAACTGCAAGAAAGCATGATGAGATGCTCTTGAGATGGAAACAGTAAGGTTGAAATGGGGGGAAGCTCCTTAAACCCAAAGAGCAAAGAAATCTCTGCAACATATAAGGGCCATGAGGAATTGATCCCTCATCTTGTAGTGCCAGTGGGACTTGCAGTAGTCAAAGCCTGGAAGAGAAGTGGCACCCTTAAAAAAATGACAGGTTTCAGAAAATTTGGGCTTTTCCAGCAATGGAAAATTGTTGTGCCAAATCAGGGGAGAGATCAAATGGGCCAGGCCTATTCAGTTTACAAAAGAGATGCCTGAGGAAGGGACATGAATCCATTTACAAAATATAAAATGGTGAAGAATAGGTCAATAGGGATTTATTATTGACTGTCTGTCATCAGACCAGAATGATGGGTCACAACCTTAAAATAGCAGGCAGGAAGTTTAAAATTAACACAAGACAGTACTTTTTGACTCCATGTGGAATTAAAGTGTTGGACTCATTGCTACTAATAGAAATATCCATGGTACAGCATAGGCATTGCAACACCTAGATAATCCACAACCAGTGACTATCTAAACTCTTCTTGAACAGCTCCATTGTTGGAGAGTCCACCTCTTCCCTAGGAACATCTAGAGTCAGACAGACTCTTGCTCAAAAGAATGTTGAGGAGGTCCAGGGCTTAAAGGTAACAGAGAAGAAGGGAATCTCCATGGGGACAGAGCCCCCATCTGCCATTGTGGAGCCAGGTCTCTTCTCTTGGAGATTCTGACCCTAACCGCTGGCTCCAGACAAACCTCCTTTGAAGTCCTCCCTTGACCAAGACAATTCAATCTGAGCTGTGGTGTCCTTGCTGCTCCTCCTGTAGTGTCCCACATCCTGAATACTCAAGACTGATCTTCGTCTCTCTCTCTCTCTTCCCTGCACTTGGCAGTCCTGTGATACCTTTGTTCCAATGTGTAACAAGTAGGTATGCTGGAGCAGCCTAAACGTATGCCCAACCACTTGTGTTAGGTCCAGCTGCCTGTGTCCTTTCTTGCCACGCCTTGATGTTACTAAATACCTGATGTCAATCAGGTGGGAGGATGCCCATTTATCTGCCCCGATGACAAGGGCCTACGTATACAACTCTGACCTCTCTTTATTGACCATGCCTCACAGATGTTTCCTCCAGCTAGCTAGCACTGGGTTCTTTCTTTACACACACACACTCACACTCCACCCGAGGCCCCACACACTGGGCTCCAAGTCCACACACACTCTTGGGACTCCACCCCTCCCCCACACAAACTCTTGGGGCTCCAACCCCATACTCTCAGGGCTCCAACCTTTTCTGGGCTCCAAGCCCACACACCTCAGGCATCCAAACCTGCATGTGGGATCAGAGGTCCAAGCCCTGTCCCCAAGCCCTCCCTGAGCTACCCTTTATCTCTGGCCCTGAGAGCTTCCTTAATAGCTCCCCAAGGCTCAGGGCCCCATCCTCCAGGAGCTTCACACTGGCTCCTATATGCAGCCTCAGACCTGAACCACAGAGTCTGGGCTCTGCCACAAGTCCCTCCATTGGCCTGGGCCTTGCCTCAGTACTACTGGCGAGTCTGGGCTCCCCCTGCTTGATCTCACCCACCAGGGATGCAAGGCTAGGGTTAGGAGTGCCCCATACTCACCTTTCACCAGGATGGTAACTGGCCTGGCATTTCTGGGGGACTGTCCCACCAGACCACCTGTCCCTGGCAGGGTGCAATTTTCTGTCATGTCCAGGACCATGGGGCCTCCTTCTTCCCCATAGCCCCTGCCCTTACCTCCAAGCTGTTCTCAGCAGCAGCCCAGCTGGGTGGTGTTCTCCTCTGGCTGTTAGCAGCAAACTGCTGCCTCTTTGCAGTTCAGGGCTCAGCTCTTATGCAGCATAGTTGGGCCCTGCTCCCAATCAGACCACACAGCCTAACTGGCATTGCAGGCAGCTGCAGGCTGCCTAGTTGCTACTTGTCTGGTAAAAAGGCATGACCACCTACCAGATTATTGTTCGAGGCTAAGTGACAACGCTAAGGACAAACAAGTCAGTGCCAAGGATAAGAGACACAATCAGTTTGGTTGGGTATTGGGTAGCAGAGGACGAGCTCTGTATGTGAACACCGTGCAGCGGGAGCATGATCACAGCATGATCAGGGGGGTTGACCCAATCAGTGGCTACTCCGGAGACATGATTGCCTGGCCAGCAGCCGTGTTCTCTGGAACCTTGTTGTCACAAAGAGCCCTGATTGGCGGAGAAGGTGATAAAAGGGCAAGATCCCCTCAGCGCAGCGTTCCTCGTGCGCACGATTAGGTAGACTGATCACCTACCTAGCTGAGTGAACCCCTAGGATGCCGTAGAACAAAAACTCCACTAGCTATGTATATAGAGCTCATTCCGTCTATAACTGTGACTAGTGTACCCAATGTGTTGCGGTTGTATCTTCGTTCGACCGACGACTGTCTGTATTCCTGTCAGCATCACGTTGAATCCGTTCCTGTGAGTAAAGTTTCAACTTCATTTATTCACTTCGTGTCTGAGTCCATACCTACCTGTTACTGTGACCTGCCGTCATCCAGGTTGGTTTACCACCTGGTGCCGATACACAGCCTGCTTGTAGCATGATGACTACTTGCCAGGACACTACTCAAGCCCCTGCTAGTAACAGAGCATCCTGTGCTCTGTTAAACAATACATACTGCCTTCCTTGAGGAAAACTCCCAAACTGGGCTGGAACTCTTTGCAGAAGCATACTGAATGTTGGGCTTCTCTGTCTCCAAATGCAGGAGACTAATATGACTTATAAGCCTATCCCAGGCTATGAATGGGACCCCCCTTCCCAAAATCCCAGCAAGGGAAAAACTCTGGAGGTAGTCAAGAACTTCTCTTATCTCAGTAGCCACCATTTAGTGAGTGAATACTGAAAGGGAAATCACTTTAGTGTATCTTTATTCATCGTAATCTCCATAAAGACATGAAAAATCAGGTCTACAATTTACTCATCATCCCTACCCTCCTGTACAGATATGAAACATGGGTGACCTACCGTTGAAATTTTAAGAGACTGGAGACCAGTAATTCCTCCCGAAAACACTCCACATCCAGTGGGAAGATTGCTGTAAGAACACCAGCATCTTTACCAAAGTCAGAGTTACCAGCATGCACTCGGTGATCCTGAAGCACCAACTTTGCTGGACTGGACACTATATGCAGGTGCCTGACTCTTGACTCCCAAAACAAGTGCTCTACTCCCAGCTCATTTGTAGCCTGAGATCTCACCGTGACCATAGAAAACACTACAAGGAAAGTTTGAAAGCATACCATAAAAATCTTACAATCTATGAATCTAAGAAAACAGACACTGACATCAAGAGCTAGGAGGAGGCCACTGACCTCAGTGGCATCACCACTTTAACCAAGTGGCAGCCCACTTTGAGGTAATGCTTCTTGCCCACAAAGCAGAGAAGAGAGAGCACAGGAAGGAAAAGGAAGGAAATCCCAGCCTACTCTCCTCTGGAGACAGACCTGCAACTTCTGTGGATGGATCTGAGGCTCAAGAATTGGACTCTTAAGTCACCTCAAGATCCACCAATGAGTCATGGCAGAGATCATCACATCAAGGGAATACATGTTAGTTAAGGGTTAGTTAACTAAGGGATTCGTTAACCCCTTGACAAAAGGTTTGGTTAAGGATTAAGGGAAGGAAATGTCTGTCTGCTCCTTGGTGAGACCTTGTCCAGATCTTGGGATGACTCATTTCCTGTCCTGGTTCCCCAGCTCCTCATGCCATGTCTTCTGCCCCACCACATATTATCCAGCAGCTCTGTTTTGGCTTCTAGATCACCACCAATGACCTTCTCTCCTTAACCAGTAACCTTCCAACCCTTTCCAACATCCGCCCCCTGTTGTCCTTCAGCACTGATTCTCGATCTCATCCCTGATGTGCCCAGTCTGAAGCCAACCTCAGGAGAAGTAGGACTGGCTACCTCCTGTCTTGGAGATAAATATCAGGAAATGTACTCCAAGGGCTGTGGATCTGAGCTTAATGAGCCCCCTGGAGGCCACAGGAGAGAAAACATTTGTTAAAGCTGATCTCAGCTACCCGTGCAGGGGCACTGGGGAACACAAGATGGGAAGGGCTCACCAGGGACCTTGTCCCCCTTCTCCTGTCAACACAGACAACTGCATCATCAACCCCCTTGAAGGAGCTTACCATTTGAAAACAATGTTTGTTTTCTCCTATGCTTCTCCTGGGAAGCACTTCCACAGCATCCTTCTGCTCCAGGGTGGCATCATGGAGTTACAGCAGGGCCCTGAGGAGGGTCACCTTTCAGCCTGTTACCCCAATGTCTTAGATTAGATACCCAGTGGGTTTTCAGAATCTTGACATCTTAATATCTTATGCTTTGCATAGAAGCGGCCAGCTTTCTAGGGAGTTCTTTCCCAAATCCAAAGACTAATTTCTAAGAGATGTTGGAACACAAGCCTTGCTAGTATAAGGAACACCTCAGAGTCCTTCATGTAAGTGCCTCCCTCTGCCTGACGTCCTCCATTGTAAAAAAGGTTTGGATGGACATTGGGTAACCTTATAGGGAGACAGATTACAAGGTGAGATGTCATGTATTTACTGATAAAAGCACTGACATAAGTGTTTGATGGTAGTCATGCAGACAAAGCATCCCATGCCCCCTACCCCAGTTGGGCAAGCAGCAGCAATGCTTGCATCCCACCCCCCAGCTGACCTAACAACAGGCGATGCCCTGTTGCCACTTGCCCAGCCAGGGTGGGTGGGCATGGGATGCGGGTGCTGCCACCACTTACCTAGTTGGGGCAGGAGGCGGGTGCTGCCACCACTTACCTAGGCAGGGTAGGGGGGGCGGGCACTACTACCACTTGCCCAGCTGAGGGGTGTGGGACATGGGTGCGGCAGTGCTGGGGGTGAGGGCTATGCCCTGCTGCCACTTGTCTCCTTTCACCCAAAGTGAGCTGCACCTGCATCACGCCCCTCATTCTGTGCCCCGGCTGGGTAAGCAGCAGCTGGTCTTAGCCCCTGTTATCAGCACTGCTGCACCTGCATCCCACACTCCCCTGCCCTGCTCCCTGAGAGAAAGTTGGGGAGGATTTTGTGGGGGTCAGAGTTGAGGCCTATTTCAGGTGGGAGAGGTTGACAACTTTGGGAGTGAAGGTTTGGAGAGGAGGTATGATGAGGAGAGGCATGTCTGGAGGGCAGGAGGTGAAGAGGTGAGTGCGGGAGTCTGGTAGCAGACCTGTCATGGGTGTGTAGTTCTCAAAAGACCAAGCAGTTAAGCATATAGGGTTTTTGTAGATGATACAAGATTTCCCATTTATGCTGATGCAACTGAGTTTGTGTTTGCATGACTGGGATTTCCTTCTACTCTAAAAGTCTTTTCAGCCCATTAAACTAACACTGCTGAGATATGCTTTATTTTGCCTTGAGTTCACTTACCTCACTCCATTCTATGGACTTGTGTTGTGCAAACAGTCTGTGACTCAAAGATTTGTAATTACTTTCTGTCAGCACCATGTAGTGCTGTGGTGCTGTTACTATTTTTGTAGTTCAGGCCAGTAGGTGCCACTGTGATTTTATTTACTGTGTGTTTTTTTTACCCATTCTCCCTCCTCCTTCCTCCATTTTCCCTCCTATTCCACAGCTGACTGTAGGCATCCAGGGCATGGCACAGTGCGGCATGTGGTCCCTATATAATAGTAATAAGAGAAATGGAGAGGCAGCCAATTCCCTATGTGATATGCTACATTCTGTTAATTTATCTACCACCACCAGTTGTGTATGTGATTACCCCCACCATGCCCATGCCCATATACCTCCCCTGCACACCCTCCACCCAATGCATCCACCACTGTGTTCAGAACTGCAGAGTCCAGCAGCACCACCAGAATGCTAAGTCTGGGTGATATATAGATAATGTCCTATCGACTTTGTGCATGGTTGGTTTGGGGGGCAAGAGTTTGGGGGACATGAGGTCGTTTTTTGGACTGTCGCCCAAAACCCTGTCCTCTTCTGTCTTCTCCCTCCCTGCAGAAAAGTTTCACAAAAGACCAATATAAAGATAAGACCACTTAAAAGAAAAAGGAGCATTTTTGTTGTCTGTTATTACATAGAAAGTTTAGATTTAGTTAAGTCAGTTAGTTAAGTAGTTAAAAATCCTGACCTTTTTTAATACTATTGTTATATTTTACTATTTATTTTAAATTATCATTATTTTAGTTATTATTTAAATAATGTTTTACTTATGCACCCCCCTATTTAATAAATTTTTATAATTTTGGTAATAAAGCTTTGTAATTTTTTATCTATATATGTGTGGCATGTTTTCTTTCTTCATGGGGTGATTGCATTGTGCAGTTCTGTGGTGGGTGGAGTGGGTTTGGAGATATGAGGACCGTGCCCACAAAAACGTGGCATGGATTTAGAGCTTGGCTACTTAAAATTTGAAAGAGGGTGATTTAGTAAGTATTTGGTGTATTATGAGGCAAATTTTTGCTCCTAGTTTCACAAAAGAAAGGAGTCAGTCACAGGAATCACTGTCTTTCAATAATCCATTATTTATTTACCCTTTTGGTTTTCTTTTCAAAAGCAAACCAGTGAGTGAGTTACATGTGTATCAATCCAAGCATTCATTGAGAAAACACACAAACCCAAGCACCCAAGCATGCTGTTGGTAAGTAGTCAATAATAATTTTCCCCCAGTCCAGGGTGCAACAGGGAGGACCTATGGAGGGATATTTTTACCCAGCCAGAAGCAGAGTGACAAAGCAGGATGACAGGAGGGCCCTACCATGGGGCAACAGGGAGCTTGTTCATTAGCTAACATGTGACTACTAACCAGGAAAGGTGAAAGGCTGGCACATGGCCAGTAACCAGGGTAAAACACCACCCTGCATGCTAAGAAGAGCACACAGGCCAGCATGGGGCAACAGGGAGGGGTGGGCTGTGTGTAAATGTGTACATATGTTTATTATTAATAAGATATATCATGGCAGCTCCCAAACAGACATAAGCAAGGGGAAATGAGGCACAAGTCATGGGTGCGACAGGGAGACAGGGAGGGAGCCATGGGATAGCCACGGAGAGAGAGGGCCTGTATTTACTTATGTATGTATTTACTTATGTATGTATTTATGTACTTATATATTTACTTATTATTACTTATGATTACTATATTTGTGTGTGTGTGTACTTGAGTGTGCCCCAGGCAGCAGGGAGGGAGGAGTGCCCAGGCAGCAGGGATTTAGAGCAGGGAAGAGGGAAATGTGCATAGACCAAGGAGTGCATAGAAAGATACTCTGGTAGAACTGGCTACTATGACTACTGCACTGATTATATTATAAGTCTATATCAGGGGTGCCCAAACTTTTTGAATGTGGGGATGGATCACAAACTTTTTATCACCCAGTGGGCTGGCGAGCCATATTCAAAGACCTCACAGGAAGTGACATCAGAGCAGGAAGTGATGTCACATGAACTTTGACACTAATGAAGTTGCAGGAAGTGACAATGAAATGGGCCTTGAGTCCCACAAACAAAGAGATGCTTCAAGTTATCTTTAAGATGGACTTAACTCAGCTATGAATGTATGGAACTTAAATAAATACCCCCAAAATACTGAAGGAGTAGCCAATCTCTGACAAGCAGTAAGGCTGCTCATAAGGGGAGGCATGCACAAAGTAAAAGCTTTGAAGCACACTGACGAATTGCTAACTGATGTAGGATTAGAGACAGCCTGTCTTGCCCAGGCCATGATGGACACTGCTTTTAAAGCAGACAAAACTCAAACTTAATAAAAAAAAGTGTTCATTCCTGGTGCAGAGGGTAAAAGAGAAACTAAACCACTGCTTATTTGCTTAGTACGGGGCTAGGAGGAGGATGCCTTTGAGATTAAAATCTGCATCGTCCTGTATGGGAGATAGTTACCCCTGATGGCCCTCAATATGTGGCACAATCCCCCTTAGTTCAAATCAGTAACATCTTAATTAAATTAGGGACCCTGTGGAAAGGATGGCCTTTCAGCTCACCTAATATTACTTGCGTACACAAACTACCTAATGTGTCATATGTAACAATAAGGCAACGTGTTTGTTGGGAAGGACCAGGTTGCTTACTGTATGAAAATGGTACCACCTAGACTTTGTGAAATTCATGTTGCTTAGGAACTAAGAGTGGAGCTGTTACTCTGCTACAATGAAGTAACCTTACTATTACCCTGAAATAGCCAAAAATTTCCTCTGAGACTATACCTCTCAACTTTATGATACCCACCTCATGGGTATCAGATGTAGACATGCCATGGTTAGAAGACTGGAATAAGATAAAAGATAAGTGGCAAAGCCTTGAGGCAAAAGCTCGGCAAAAAACTCAGTTGGCCCTCCTTGCTGGGGAGGATGAGCAAATCATCAGTTTAGCTGTCAATGTGCCCAAGCCATGTAAATGGTACAACGTGATTTGCACTATATGTATGTCACTGGGTATCACGTCAACTATACGGCTAACCATCTTGAGTATCATAGTGTTCTGCATTGCCCTAGTAGCAACAGCTAAATGGTGTTTTAACCTGTGGGAGGGGAGGCAGAACACCAGCAGGGAAGAGCAGGATGCCAGCAGGGAGCCACAGGTGGTGGAACCAGGTAGGAATGGTGGAGTGCGGCTCTGGGAGAGAAACCCCAGCAGCTGACAAGGCTGCCTGGCGGGAAAGACCCCGTGGCAGAGCTCAAGGAGCTAGACTTGGCCAGAGAGGCATGGTAGGGAGATGAAGGTGGCCCCCACAGTTGCAGGTGAAAGTCAAGCCCTGCGGGAGTGGCCAGGAACCCTGGTGGGGAAGGGCGGTGAGCAACGCCAAGACTTGATGGGTAGCTGGATGAAGAAAGAGGGGCAGGCGGCAACTGATCCGGCATCCGGAGAAGAAGGAGTAACTTTCTTGTGTTGGTGGGAGCAAGAGTGATTGGTTTCCAGAATTGGTGGCTCCCTGCTCCCCGTTCCCCGTTCTTGAAAAGGGAATGGAGGGATCGATGCCGAATCTTCCATGCTCCCCAGGGAGGCAGAAGGGTCCGGGGAGCCAGAGTCCCCTGTATTGTGACAATAGACAACTAGTGCCTTCACAGGCTGTGAAGGGCCTTTTTTGAGTTATTGTTACCTCAGACTGGAGTGTGTTTAGTTGGTCCACAGGTTGGCCTGAAGAGTAAGGACTAGCCCCATGGAGATTGAAGACCAGACACCCTACCCCACTTGGGGTAGGCCTCAGGGGTAATGAGAGATCACCCCAAGTAATGGTCCAACGAAGGCCGGACTCTCCCAAGCCTTGGATGTGGAAAGGGTGGGAAAAAGGGGAGGTTTGGAGCCCCATGAAGAAAGATTTAAGGCAATGAGCCCCCTGGGCCCACCAACAAGAAACTGCCTCCCCATCTATTAATAATCAAAGTTGTGGCAGGGGCAGTGCCCAGAACCATTTAGATGGACCTACGGTGCAGTCTCACTCTGATGTCATTGGGAAGGAAGGCGCTGATCAAGAAGGGGCCAAAGCCATATCAGCGATGTAACAATTGTTGTTATAAATCTGTTTATGCTATGCAAGTTACATTTAAAGATCCCTCCCCATTCCCTGAATTAGCGCATGTAGTTTTAGCATCTCAACTGTAGCTAACACAGTGCTTCAGCAAGCAAGGGGTAAAGTGTGACAGCTGAAAATTGTGTCTAAGGTGCTTGTTGAATGCTGTGAAAAATTAGACCAAGTGTTTTTTTGTCATTTGTTCAGATATCAAGTTATATGTTGTTGTTAAGAGCCTAATTAAAGTCAAAGATTAGTGAAGCCTTGTATGTAGAAAGGCCTAGTAAATTTAACAAAGCCTTGTAAAAGTAGTAGGCCCTGTGGTGTAGTAAAAAATCAACCTTGCCAGAAGAATGCAAGGCTTGTACCACTATTGTTCAGTCCTAAGAGTAATTATAATAGGAGAATCTAGATGGATGTAAGTTATCAGCATAGCTCAACAGTTATAAATTAGCTAGCACATCCAAAAATCATTAAAAAAAGGGCACAGCTGTATTAAAAAAAGCTATTAATTTAAAATTAGCTGCTAACCTAAATTCGTAGGCTAGGAAATCTCAAGGAGCCCAAAGACTGAATACCAGAGTCCTTCCCTCGGACAGCAGTGATCAGGGATGCCTGACATCACTAAGCTTTGCAAAAAAAAAAACTTGTCATACATCAGCAATCAGAGGGAACTGCAGATAAATTGCCAATGCAAATTGTTTTTGTCTGTCCTTATTGGTTTGTTACTAAGCATAGTTGTGTGTTTGTTATGTCAATAAATCTTTCTCACCTTTCTAGCCCCGACCACACTCTCAATCCCAAACCCTCTCCTGGTAGGTAAAACAGTCCCCGTGGCTCATGTTTGTGATGTGACTGAGAGGATCCCCAAACTCATCTGGCCCTTGGACCACCATCCCATGCTACTTATCCATGTGGGCACAAATGACATGGCTTGGAGCAATCCTGGCTGGGTCATGTGTGAGTTCAGGGATCTAGGGGCTGGGGTCAAGGGTCTGGGGGCTCAGGCAGTTTTTCCCTTGATCCTTCCAGTCATGGATCACAGACCCCAGAGATATAGATGCATTGGTGAGGTGAACAGAAGACTCTGATGATGGTGCCAGGAAGGCATGGCCTTCACCTCACCTAGAAAAGAAAGAAGCTTTTCTTGGTGAGAATGGCTAACCTACTCGACAGGGCTTTAAACTAAGATCTCTGTGGGATGGGTGATCAATGAACAGTTCTAGCTCAGGTCACAGTAATCATGTAATCACAGTAACATCAGCTTGGGTAGCCCAAGGGAACTCACTCTGATGAGAGCCCAAGGAAAGGTCACATCCCATTACATAAGGAAGCCTAGGGCTTCCCATGGCAGATTCAATTGCCTGTACACAAATGCAAGGAGCTTGGCAACAGGCAAGAGGAAATCCTCAACTTTGGGAAGGCTGACTTTCACAAATTCAGGAAACTGGTCAGTCAGGCGCTAAGAGATCATGGCTCCCTGGGAAGGGGAGTCCATAAAGAATGGTTGTTCCTAAAGAACTCAATCCTCAAAGTGCAAGAGAAGTCCATCCCATCCCACAGAAAATGTAGTCAGAGGGCAGGGAAGCCCCCTTGGCTCAACAGGGAGCTTCTGAGGCTCCTGAAACTTAAAAGAGAAGCCTACACCAGATAGAAAACTGGAATCATCACCAAGAAAGACTACTCAGCACTAGCCTGTATCTGTAGAGAGAGGTCCAGAAAATCCAAAGCAGTAACTGAACTCAGGCTAGCTACTGGAACCAAGGATAACAAAAAGTCATTCTTCAGATGTGTGGGAAGGCAGAGGAAGAACAGAGGAAGATCTTGCCTCCTGCAAGATCAGATGGGACAGCTGATGTCTGATGCCCAAGAAAAGGCTAATTTCTTAAACAATTACTTAGCATCAGTTTTCCACCTGCCCAAAGGGGTCATGCTGTCAGACAGGATGCAAAGCATCCAGGGCTCAGGAGATGGGCCCACAATTGACAGAAATCAAGTGAGAGAACACCTTGAAAGGCTTGACATCCATAAGTCTGTGGGCCTGGACAGACTGCACCCAAGAGTCTTAAAAGAGCTGTCAGACAACATAGCATGCCCTATGGCCAAGATTTTTGAAAGCTTGTGGTGCTTGGGTGATGCACTGGAAGACTGGAAAATAGCCAATGTGGTCCCAATCATTAAGAAAGGGAGGAAGGAAGATCCAGGGAATTACAGACCTATCAGTCTGCCATCCATCCCTGGAAAGATATTGGAGAAAATTATCAAGGGATCTATCTGTAACAGGCTAACGGAAGGCAACCTACTGAATGACAACCAACATGGTTTTATTACTAAAAGGTCATGCCTGACCAACCTCATCTTCTATGACCAGGTGATGCATTGCCTGGGCAAGGGAAATAAGGTTGATGTAATTTATCTGAATTTCAAGAAGGCCTTTGACTTGATCTTCCATGATGTCCTTATGATCAGGCTGGAGAACAGTGGGCTCAACCATCTCATGGTTCAATGACTGGGAAACTGGCTCTGGGGTCAGACCCAAAAGGTACTAGTCAGGAACAAATCAACTTGGTGCAAAGTTACCATTAAGGCTATGCAAAACAGCACTGTTCTGATTCAACTTCTGTTTCAATGATTCAATGGAACGGTGGTTTTTTTGAGTTTCATTTCCTTTTGAAAGCACTGTTCCATTTAATTTCTACAAAATTGTCTTGCTGTTTTGACACTGTTTCAATGTTTCGCCCATAGGTTACTATGGGGAAACATAAAATGCAGCAGACAGGCAGACTGGGGGCTTGCCTGCACCCCCAAGAGGACTGTGGAGACTGTGCTGGAGTCGTTCTGGTGGTGCAAGCTCCCAGTCTATCTGGCAGATCAGAGAAGTCAGGTGCTGCCACCTGGGACCAGCACCAGTAAGTTTGGTGCTGCCGCCGGTCCCAGGTGGCAGCACCCAATCCTCTCATCCAGCAACCAGATTGGGGGCTCGCCTGCTCTGGGAGGGCTGCGGGGGCTGTGCTGGAGTCCTCCCAGGGATGCGGGCCCCTGATCTTCCTGCCAGATGACAGACAGACACCGGGCAAAGCCTGTACTAAGCTCCGGAAAGATTGGTGCTACCGCTGGCCCCAGGCAGCAGCACACAGCTCCTGTCATTCAGCAGGTAGATTGGGGGCATGCACCCCCAGGAGGACTCCAGCACAGCCCCTGCAGCCCTCCTGGGGGTGCCAGCAGCCCCCTATCTGCCTGTCAGCTGACAGGAGCTGGGTGCTGCCACCTGGGACCAGCAACACCCAGGGCTGCCCCTGGGGGGGGCACAAATCAGGGCAACTGCCCCAGGTCCCGTGCTTTGGGGGGTCCTGCTCAGCCAGGCAGAGTGGCCATGGTGACTCTGTGCTGCCACTGCCACAGCTTCACGCCTGGCCTCTGGCTACTCTCCCCCACCACCACTGCTGTGGCTTCTTTGAATTCAGGGTGTGCAGGATCAGGGTAGGGGCAGGTCTCCACATGAACTGATTTGCCCCAGGTCCTGCTCCCTCCTCAGGGGGCAGACGTGAAACTGGAGGTGGCGATGGTGCAGAGTTGCCATAGCCACTTCACCCAGCTCCTCAGGGCACCCCAAAGCACAGGGCCTTGGGCAGTTACCCCAATACACGCCCGCCCCCCCCCCCCTCCGCAAGGGACAGCTCTGGCTGCCACTGGCCTCCGACAGCAGCACCCAGCTCCTGTCGGCTGGCAGGCAGATTGAGGGCTTGTCAGCACCCCTGGGAGGGCTGTAGGGGCTGTGTCACAGTCTTCCCAGGGGTGCATACTGGATGACAGGACTCAGGTGCTGCTACCTGGGACCAGCTGCAGCACTGATCTTCCTGGCATTGGGTATGGGCTTTGCCCAGCACAGATCTGTCATCATCTGGCAGGCAGATCAGGGGCCCGCACCCCTGGGAGGACTCCGGCACAGCCCCTGCAGCCCTCCCGGGGGTGCGAGTAAGCCCCTGATCTGCCTGCTGGATAAGAGGAGTGGGTGGGAACAGTGGCCGCACCAATCTGCCCGGTGCTGGTCCCAGCTGGTAGCACCTGACTACTCTCATCTTGCAGGCAGATTAGGAGCCCACACTCCGGGGAGGAAGCTGGGACCAGTGCTGAAGCCAGTAAGCCTGGCTTCAAAATTTGAAACATTTTGAAACTTTCAAAATGTTTCAAGTTCCCTTGTTTCCTTTTTCAGCTGTATAAAAGGCTTTTGTTTCATTTTGATTTCACTGTTTTGGGCCCACCATTTCAGGAGGGAACTTGATAAGCTTGAGAGAGTCCAGAGGAGAGCCATCCATATGATCAAAGGCCAAGAGAGCAAACCTTACAAAGAGAGGCTGAGGGACGTGGAACTCTTTAACTTGGCAAAGAGAAGGGTCAGGGGAGGACGTGGTGGCTGCCCATAAGTATATAAGGAGGTGCATCAGGACCTGGGAGAGCACTTGCTCACCAGGGCTCCCCAAGGGATAACTAGGTCTAATGACCACAAACCTCTAGAAGGCTGATTTAGACTCAATATAATGAAAAACTTCTTTACAATACGAGTGTCCAAGGTCTGGAACAGATTCCTCACAGAGGTGGTGCAAGCTCCTACTCTGGATTCATTCAAAAGGAGTTTGGATGTTTATCTTGCTGGGATCATTTGATCTCTGCAGACTTCCTGCCTCTGGCAGGGGGCGCGGACTGGATGATCTCATGAGGTCCCTTCCCACCCCTAATGTCTATGAAATCTATGAAATCTATAAACTATGAAACTAGTGCTTTTCACTTCCATGTTTATCTATCTGAAATAAGCATTATATCTTTGCGCCATTGTGGTAACTCCCTGGAACCCTTATTATTTCCATTTTTGCTTGATTTTTTCAATTTTTAAACATGTTTTCACATCTTGCTTTTCATTCCGATGACCATCATCCACCATTTGGCAATCTAGTTTTGAGTTTCCTGTTGAACATAATTTTTGCTGGGGACAATCCATGTTTCATGGGTATTGCCTTGTAATGTAAGAGTGACAGATAAACTTTGGTGTGGGAATTTGTAACTTTTTTCAACAATTTCACAATTTGTACTCCATTTTCCATCAGACCATTGGATTGTGGGTATTTAGGACTTGAAGTGTTGTGATGGAATCCATATTTGTTTGTAAACTCTTTAAAATAAAGACAGCTGAATTGAGGTCCATTGTCTGTAGTCACAATTTGTGGAATCCCATGTTTAGTAAAAATTGATTTGATGTGAGTTATGACATGGTTTGCTGGTGTGCTTTTGAGCAATGCAATTTTAGGATAGTGAGTAAAATAATTTAGCACTAATACATATTTTGTCCTGCCTGTATGAATAATTGAATGCTCCCTTGATACCATGGAACAACGGGCTCCTCTATGACCATTATAGGCTCTTTTCTTTGTGCTGATCGTTACTTTAGGCATAGATTCAGAGATTCAGAGATGTTAGGGTCAGAAGGGACCTCAATAAATCATCGAGTCTGACCACCTGCATAGGCAGGAAAGAGTGCTGGGTTTAGATGACCCCAGCTAGATGCCTATCTAACCTCCTCTTGAAGACCACCAGGGTAGGGAAGAGCACCACTTCCCTTGGGAGCCCGTTCCAGACCTTGGCCACTCTAACTGTGAAGAAGTAATTCCTAATGTCTAGTCTAAATCTGCTCTCTGCTAGCTTATGGCCATTATTTCCTGTAACCCCAGGGGTGCCTTGGTGAATAAAGCCTCACCAATTCCCTTCTGTGCCCCCATAATGAACTTATAGGCAGCCACAAGGTCACCTCTCAACCTTTTTTGGTAGAGGCTGAAGAGGTCCAGGTGCCCTAGTCTCTCCTCATAGGGCTTGACCTGCAAGTCCTTAACCATACGAGTGGCCCTTCTCTGGACCCTCTCCAGGTTATCCGCATCCCTCTTGAATTGCGGCGCCCAAAATTGCATGCAGTATTCCAACTGTGGTCTGACCAGCGCCAGATAGAGGAGAAGTACCAGTTCCTTGGTTCTGTTCATCATGCATCTGCTGATGCATGATAAAGTGCCATTAGCTTTTCTCTTCGTCACACTGTCGACTCATGTTCATCTTGGAGTCCACTAGGACTCCAAGATCCCTTTCCACTTCCATGCCACCAAGCAGGTCATTTCCTAGGCAGTGGGTATGCTGGACATTTTTCCTTCCTAGGTGCAGCACTTTGCACCTAGGAGAAATCTCCTTGTTGAACTGCATTCTTGTTTTCTGCCTACTTGTCCAACCTGTACAGGTCTGCCTGCAGCTGTTCCCTGCCCTTCGGCATGTCCACTTCTCCCCATAGCTTTGTGTCGTCTGCAAACTTGGACAGAGTACACTTCACTCCCTTGTCCAAGTCACTGATGAAGACATTGAAGAGTATCAGTACAAAGACCGAGCCCTGCGGGACCCCACTGCCCACACCCTTCCAGGTCGATACCAACCCATCCACTACAACTCTCTGGGTATGACTCTCTAGCCAATTCTCCACCCACTGGACCATGCATCCATGTGTGTGTTAAGTCACAGCCTCTTAACTTGTTCACCAGTATGGAGTGGGATACCGTATCGAAGGCCTTCCTAAAGTCTAAGTAAATGACATCTACCTCTACTCTTGCATCCAGGTATTTTGTAACCTGGTCATAAAAAGAGACTAGATTAGTCAGGCATAATCTACCTGCTACGAACCCATCCTATGGAGGTGAGACTGACTGGCCTATAGTTGCCTGGGTCCTCCTTCCTCCCCTTCTTGAAAATGGGGACCACACTGGCCCTTTTCCAGTCCTCCAGGACCAGGCCCCTGCGCCATGTCTGTTCAAATATTCCCACCAATGGCTGTACAATGACATCAGCCAGTGCCTTCAGTACCCTTGGGTGGAGCTCATCTGGGCCTGCCGACATAAACGCATCCAGTTCCTCCAAGTGACTGCACCATCTCGGGGTCTACGCTTGATAGTCTGGTGCCTTGCTGCTGCCTCTCTACAACCCCAGTGAGAGACTTGTCTTGCCCCTGGCTTTGGAACACTGAGGCAAAGAACTCACTGAGGAGTTCAGCCTGGTCCCCCCGTCCATCACCAATTGTTTCTGCCCATTTAGCAGGGGTCCTATTCCACCCTGGGCCTTCCTTTTACTCTCTATACAGCTAAAAAACAATTTTTTGTTATCCTTAACTTGGGATGCCATCCTCAGCTCTATGGTAGCTTTGGCCTGTCTAACTGCCGCCCTGCAAGAACGAGCAGAGGAGGTATACTCTTCTTTAGTAATCTCTTCCCATTTCCACTTTTTATATGTCCCCCCATTTAGCCCGTAGCCTGCTCTGGATTTCTCTGGTCAGCCAAGGAAGCCTCTTGGCCCCTTTCCCACTTTTTCCCCACATCGGAATCATCTCCCTCTGTGCCCGAAGGATAATTTCCTTAAGGCACAGCCACCCTTCCTGGCCTCCCATCTCTTCAAAACTCTTACTCTGCAGTGCGTCCTTAACTAAGTGCCTGAGTTCATTGAAATCAGCTTCCCTGAAGTCTAGCACTTTCACTCCACTAATTACCTTACCCACTAAACATCTTATGATGAATTATATTATTTGGTGATCATTGCCCCCAGGTGACCACTGATCTGTAGGTCTCTTACCATATCATCCCTCGTTGCCAATACCAGGTCCAGTAAGGCACCCCCCCTTAGCAGCCAGGGATGTTATACAAGCCCCCCTGGCATGTTATACAAGCCTTTAAAGCATCTTCTATGTCATTATTTATGTTGGGCCAATATAGAGAACCCCTTGCTCTCCTTTTGCATTTTTCAGTGCCTAGATGCCCCTCATGTATTCTGTTTAACATGTCTTTCTTTAGTGCTGCTGGAATAACAAGTTATGAGCCTATGAACAAAATGCCACCCAGTACTGACAGATAGGGCTGTGCAAGGCTGTGGACAGAGCTTCGGATCTGGAGAAGCTTCGGATGCTTTGGCATCTGAAGCAGCATGTCCAAATCAAAGCACTGGCTTCGTTAGGCTTTTCAAAGCAGTTCAGAGCTTCCGAAGCGCTTTGGAAAAGATTCGGAGCTGCTTTGGAGATCTGCCATAGGCTATAATGGGGAAACAAAGAAATATCTATTACTTTGTTGTATGTTGTCTTATATGGATGAAAATTGCAGAAATTATAGTCTCTGCTGTGAGAATGAAGTATACCAAGTTTCAAGGAGATTGATGCAGGAGTTCAGGGAAAATTGCACCTCAAATTTTGTAAAAGCAAAACTGATGTCGTGTATGTGTTACATCACAGGAGGGTGAAAACTGCAGGGTTAGTAGCCCTGGCTGAGGCCACAAAGTCTACAAAGTTTCAAGAAGATCGGTGCAGGGAGTTGGGGGGAACTACACCCTAAATTCTTGAGAGCAAAACTCATGTCACGTCTATTTGTTACACCATGGGGTGGGGGGGTCAAACTTTCAGGGGTGGTGGCTCCTAGTGAGGCCACAAAGCCTGCCAAGTTTCAAGAAGATCGGTGCAGGTGTTTGGCGGGAACTGCCCCTCAAGCTGTGGACAAGTAAAACTCATGCTATAGGTGATCCTGTGTAAGGCACAGTGGGGTGACAGCTGCAGGGATGGTAGCTCTTGCTCCGGCCACACCTGCCAGCTGTTGAGGACTTAGGTGCAGGGGTTCTGGCTTCTGGGGCCCTGCACCTCTAGCTGCTGACAGACAAAACTTGTGACATAGGTGCTTGTGGGGCGGCAGGAGTGCGCGGGCTGGGTTGGCACTCAGGGCCCAAGACAGTGAGGGAGAAAGGAGCATGGAGTCTGGGCCAGCAGGGCAGCAGGAGCATAGGGCCTGGGCCAGCAGATCAGCAGAAGTGTGGGGCCTGGACTTGTGTGGCAGCAGGAGCACAAAGCCTGGACCAGCAGAGCAGCATGAGCATGGGGCCCAGGCTGGTGGAGTGGCAGGAGCACAGGCCTGGGCCAGGGGGTGGCAGGAGCATGGGGCCCAGGCCAGTGGAGCGGCAAGAACGTGGGATTTGGGATGGCATCTGGGGACAGGGCCAGCAGGGCCCAGGACAAGGTGGCAGGAACACAGGGTCTGGGCCAGTGGGATGGCAGGAGCACAGGGTCCATGCCAATGTATAAGCAGAAGCATGAGGCTCAGGATGGCAGGGCAGCAGGAGCACAGGGCCTGGGCTGGCAGAGTTACAGGAGCATGGGGCCCAGGCCAGCGGGGTGGCAGGAACATGGGGTCTGGCCTGGCAGTTGGTGGCAGAGTGGCCGGTAGGTAGGTGGGGTGGTGAGAAGTGGTGGAACCAATTATATTTATTTACATTAATTTCTTTAGTAAAATGGGTTTCACTGGTTTTGCTTTTAACACTCTTTTTTTTTTTTAAACCAATTAAGAGCACTAAGTGGGGGTTGCCTCTATGTAGGATTGCTTGACTGTTTGTATTTTTTTCTGTTAGCACTGTTTATCAATCAATTTGCCTATTATCGAATGGAAAGGTTGTGGTTGGTCTGAGGATGGGTCTCCTCCGCTCCCTTCCTCCTCCCACAGAACAAGGCATCTGGGTCCTAAATCCAGAGCCAACAAAAGATGCATCTTTTTTTTCTTGCTCTTATGACCAGTCAATGAACCCAAGCAATTGGTTACTCTACTTTTTCTATTATGTCCATGTTAACTAATTTATTTAATTCCTTTTTCAGTTTCTCCCTTAATACAAGGGGAACATTTCTTGGGGCATATATGGAAATATATCAAAACTTTTCTTCTATGTTTTTACTTCTGAGTTCCTCAGTGGCATCTGTTCTCTTAATTAAACCTAGAGTTTTACATGTTTGCAACCAAATAATTGGCACTGGCTTTCCTGAGACTGTTACCAACTGAATTTTTACTATATTACCCATGGCTATTTGTACACATGCTGAAAATTGCTCTTTTGTGCAGCTTAAGGACATTACATGTTATACATATGTGAGTTTTTGGCAATTTAAATGATGAAACTTAGTTTGTGATGATGCAGCTTGGAATGGTGCAGCCATTAATCTGTCACATGTATATGGTAATTCACTGAATGATATGTGGTAAGCCCCTTTGTCCATCAGGCGTTGCTACAATTTTTGTGTAGTGAGCGCCCTTGTACACCAAGTGTTGCTACAATTTGCAGGTATTTGTGTGTAATGAATGTTTTATTACACTGGGGGGAGCCCTAGTGAACGCTGCTGACTGGCGCCAAAACTTGCAGTAGTTGCAGAGCATAGCTCTTGCATGCACAGCAAAAGTCTCCAGACTTTGCCTGGCAACAGCCATGAGGAACCCCTAATGCCCTCCACCCTGTGCATCTAAGACATCCTTTTTTGGGTGGCTGCAGCATAACAGTCTCCCTAACTCCATTAAACATGACAAGTGGAGTTCTGTAAGCCCGCATTCTTATCAAGCATGTCCCCTTCATGAATAATGAGTGAGTTCTGACAGCATTCATTCCTGCACCAGCTGTCACAGAGCAGAGCTATTGCATGCCCAGCAAAAATCTCTAGACTTTGCTGGCAACAGCCATGAGGAACCCATGGTGCCCTCTACCCTGCACCTCTAAAACATCTTTTTTCAGCTGGCTATGATGTAATTTTTAGGCATGCACAAATAAGGAAGTATTTGATTTGGATTCAGATTTGGCCAATTCAGAGGGCCAAATCAGAGTTTCAATTTGGAGTTTCTGATCACCGTCCTGAATAGATTCGGCCAAATCAGCTTTAGAAGATTTGGTGCTGATTCAGAGAGATTTGGTGATTTGGATTGGCCGGGGAGAGACAGACACAGTTGGGTGGCTCCTTTGGCTGTACCTGCTTCCCCCCAGGTGCAGGGAGCCACGGGAGAAGCCTCCATGGCTGCCCTGCCCAAGCCCAACCCCTGCCCAGCCCCAGATTAGTCCTGGCACTTAAAAAAAAAAGCCCCATACTCACTGATGTAGCAGCAGCATGGTTCTGCAGGGCACTGTGTGCTGCCTGGGAGCTGCCTGAGCTGCCTGCATCCCATCCCTTCTACCCCCCTCCCTAAGTAAGGTGTCCCCCGCCCTGGTTGGGCAGCTTGCCCCAGCCCCAACTCCAATCCCCCCTCCTCCACGCCCCTCCCCTTCCCTAAGCTCAGCGGATTTACCAGCTGGAGGCAGCTGTCAGCTGCCTGTTTAGTCTTCCACCGAATCTCTGAATCAGCTGAATCTTTTCTAAATGGATTTGGATGCTTTGAATCTATTTGGAGCTTTTACTTGGTCTCCCAATTCAATTAGGATTGGTAGTTTCAGTCCCCGAATCTGGCTGAATCTTCTCCTAATCGAATCAGCTACTGAAGCTTTGTGTAGCCCTAATAATTGCCCCACTAACACCATTAATTCACTCACTGGTTTTACATAAACCCAACTGTCTCGGCCGTGCAGAGAGTCGACTGAGGGAAATGTTGGTATGCAGCAGCTGCTGGCGGCAGCGTTCTGGGGACTTGGCAGGTGGGTGATTTGTAGATGGAATGGAAATTAATTAGGTGTGAACACGTGAAGGT
>JAGPOW010000315.1:110933-128499 GCA_030014935.1 Caiman crocodilus | reverse complement strand
GTTCGCTGCCGCTGTCTGTCCTCAGCTGCTGCTCCTTCTGCTCTCTGCTCTGCTCTGCAAGGGCTCACGTGTGACCGAGACCACACATGAACCCCTCTGTTCAGCTTTGCAAACTGCCTGGCTACATATCAGCTATTAGATTGGTATTGGCTAATATGGCTTGTTAAAAATTGGCCATTGGTATTGGCCCAAAAAATCTCTGTTAGTGCACCACTATCCAGGGTCCCTTCATTAGACTCCAAGGCCCTCTTCTTAGACTCCAGGCTCCCACTCCAAGCCCCATCATTAGACTTCAGGGTCTATTCAATAGACTGACACCAGTTCCTCTCGATAGACTCCAGGTCCCCTCACTAGACTCCTAGCTCCCTTGTTAGACGCCATCCCCCCTCAGAAAATGCCAGCTCTTGGCTTTGATTTTCCTGTGGCAAAGACCTCAGCCAGACCTTGTCAGGGACAGAGGGTTTGAACACTTTTGGACTCTTATCTGAAATCTCTAGGCTGGTCTTGTGATTCCTGTGTACACTGAGCCATGCTTATACAGTATATTGGCCAATGGTGCCTTTCAAAGGATCCTGCAGCCTCCTCAGTTTGGAATTACTGCCCGGGACACTTCCAGTAATGGAGATTCCCTCACTTCTTTGAGCACCTGATGTCATCTGAAAGTCCTCCTGGGCATCCTACCTCTACCTTATGCTGTCTACCTCCAGTATGCTGGGACATAGACTGCTGGACTGTTGGGCTGAAGGGAACTTCACAAGGTCATGTCCAGCCCACACCCCTGCTTAGGATCAACTCTGATGAAATCAGCCCATCCCAGCATCCATCCAACATGATTTTGGACATCTTTAAGGATGGAGAATCCACCATGAGAGGGAGGAGGCATACTTCCGTTATTAATGTAATTGGAAATTTATCAACCCAAAAACAACCGCTGTGATTCCAGAAAGTGATTTAGGGCTGGAACAAGTCTTTCAGGACCAAGAACAATCCTACAGTAAGGTCATTCTCAAGCCCCTAGACTTTTATCCCAGAATCTTCAGTAAGAGGAGGTAAAGGAGCTGGAGTCAGGCATTCCCTCCAAAGGGCCATGCAGGCCCTGACTTAATGGGTTGCAAGCCAATATTTCAACCACCTTTAAAGATGCAGCCCAGGCTGGAGATGGTGAGTGGGCTCTGCAATCCTCCTGCTGGGACAGAAGCTGGAGGGTCCTGGCTAGAGGATCTTTTCCCTTTACTCAGGCTCAGACCAATGCCAGATTGGGAGTCAGGAAGGAATTTCTCCCCTTGGTCAGATCGATACAGAATGAGGGGAGTTTGCCTTTCTCTGTAGCAGAGAGTATGGCTTCTATCTGGAATCTCTTGAGCATATTATTAACAAGCTTTTTCAGTATTGGGATGTTGGCTGCTATAGTGTGTAGTTTTACTAGGTTGTGTAATCATAGAATCCTATAGCAATAGGGCTACGAGGGATCTTTAGAGGTCCCGTGCCCTGCTGAAGCAGGATCAGCCCTATCTAAACCATCCTATACAAATCCATCATCTAACCTCTTCCTAAACCTATCAATCTTGATGCAGACAGGACACCACACATGAACCTGCCACAGGAAAAACAGGGGGACCACAGCAGTCAACATCCTGGAAAAAGTTGTCAATATATGCTGAAGAGATCCTAGATACAAGCTCTGACCCTGCTAGGGAGGCAGAACGGAAGGCAACCCCTCCTCCCTCTAATCCATACCAATCTGATCATGGAGTAAAATTCCTTCCTGGCCCCCAATATGGCACCAGTCTGACCCTGAACAGAGGGGCAAGACTATCTAACAAGGACCCTTCAGCTTTGGTCCCAGCAGGAGCATAATATATCTGTCTGGGATGGTTTTGGCAGGGCTGACCCTGCCTCAGGCAAGGGGTTAAACTAGATAGGACCTCTGGAGGTCTCTTCCAGCCCCATGTCTCTATGATCTCTATGACTGACATCCATGGGGGGCAGATTCAGAGTGGGTGCAGTGATACCATGGTTCCCCCTGCTGCTTTTTCAGAGTTCCATGTGACCCTCCAGGGACTTTTTTAGAGTCCCTGGAGCAGGTAAGAATCCCCACTCCTTTCTTTTCTGTGCTCAAAGCCATGTCTTTCTCTTCCCCTGTCTCCCACCTGCCACAACTGCTTTCCCTGCTGTTCCAGAGGCAAGGGAAACTTCAGAGCTGCTCCTGCCCACTCAGTAGGGGACTGGGATCAGCTGGGAATGGGGACATGGGTTGACGGACTGAAGAGCAAGTTCTCTTTCCTCGCACAGGAATTGGGCAGGGTGAGGAAAAACATCCCCACCATCATTGCCACTGGGGGGAGGGAAGGGAAGATGGAAGAGAGGGGACCTGCCTCTGAGCATGGAGGTGGAAAGATAGGGGTGCTTCCCTACTTTGAGGACTTTAAAGAATCCCTGGATGATTCTGCAGCAGGTCCTGTCCTCATTGGTGGGTTGCAGAGTGGAAGAAAGGGGACTCCATATAGGATAGAAGGGAGGGGGTTGGGGAGGGGGTTGGGGGAGGGAATGATTCTGGATGAAATGTCCATCTTGCTGTCCAGGTTTAATGGCATTGCAAACCTCGCTCGTTAGTCCAGGGAAGAAGGCCAAATTGGTTTACAGAACAGGCCAGGGCTGAGAAGTGAGGGTTCCAATCCTACAGAAGGAGGTGGATGGGCTGGAAAGAACAGAGCACAGAGAGACCTGAAGGATGAGGAGTCTGGGAGGAAAACATTCTGGGAGGATGAGGAGTCTGGGAGGCAGGATGGATGGGAACAGGCTGAAAAAGCTTGGGGGATGGAGGTTGGAGAAGAGAAGATGGAAAGGAGATTTAATCAGCCTTCTCATCCCTGAAGGGTGATGACAGAGAGTTTGGAGATGGGCTTTTCTCTGTGGCCATGGGCTGGGAGCAATGCCTCCAGCTGCAGCAGGGGAAACTGAGGCTGGAGATAAGGAGGAACTTCCTGACTCTGACAGAGGTCAAGCATGAGAACAGGCTGCCCAGAGATGCAGTAGAGTATCCATCCCTGAAGATGTCCAGAGGCAGGTGGGATGGACACTGGGCTAGGATAGTTGCATCCAGGATGACCCTGCCTAGAGCAGGGGGCTGGGATCATGGTGACTTCATGAGCTCCCTTTAAGCCCAATGCCCCTTTGATCCTTTCCACTGTTTGAGATCCATTTCCCAAGCAATGGAGCCCCCACCTGATTAGCTCCCTAAGTAGGGAGAGGATCCTAAGGATCAGAGGGATGTTAGACTGGAAGGCAACACACCTCAACCCCAGCCGCCTGCTCTAGGCAGGATCATCCTGGTTGCAATAATACCAACTCAGTGCCTACCCCACCTACTCCTGAACATCTTTAGGCAGCCAGTTCCTTTTCTTGACCTCCATTAGAGTCAGCAAGTTCCTCCTCAACTCCAGCCTCAATTTCCCCTGCTGCAGCTAGAGGATATTGATGTAGTCCTGTCCCCTGCAGAAACAGAAAAGCTCATCTCCACCCTTTCTGTCACCTCTGTTGAGGGAGTGGAAAGCTGGTATCAAATCCTGCCTCTGTCATCTCTTCTCCAGACTCAATCCCCTGAGCTCTTCCAGCCTGTCTTCATCTGTCCTGCTTCCTAGGCCTCTCTTCATTATTTACTTCTTAGGGCCTTTCAAAAAAAACAGGCTGCATGTGACACTCAAAGGCATCTTATATGTGAGAAAATCAGGTGCTTTTCTTATTACTGCATCCCCATGGCTGCCTCACACATACTAGGATCCACCGAAACTCACCCCCTGATCCTGCTCTGCTATTCTTCCTCTTCTCTCCCATTCATACAGGTGCTTTTGATGATTCTATCCTATATGGAGTCCCCTTGCAGCCACCATCCTGGCTAAGGCCAGAGGCTTTTCTATATGTGACCTCTGGAGGTCCCTTTCAGTCCCACTTCTCTATGACTCTATGATGATGATTCTATGACTTCTGGAGGTCCCTTTCAGCCCCATTTCTCTATGACTATGGCAATAATTCTATAACATCTGGGGTCTTTTCCACCCCTGCGCTAGACCATGTCAGTTATGTCCACATCTTTCTTGATGTGCTGGGCCCAATGCTGAACCCAGAATGCCTGGGAAGGTCTCCCCAGTACCAAATAGAGTGGAAGAATCACTGCCTTTATAAGCAGGCTGAGACAGGTTTCACCAGTGCTGGGGAACTCCATTCTTATCAACCCTCTGCCCTCTGGATGCTGAGACAGATGATTTCTTGACTATCTTAAGGAGCGATAGTGGTTGATATTGGCTCTTACACAAAAGAAAGGCTGAGGCTATCCCACATCCAGGCTGTTTTCCATGGAAAGGGGATGAAAATATTCCCACTTGGTTCATTTGGGGGGCAGGGGAGAGGATTTCTAAGAGGGTGAGTGGAAGGAACCAGGCTGGTGGTCTTGAATGGGTTATGTTGAGCATGATGGTGTTTAGTTGGCAGGGATGGGCTGCTTCCCTGGGCAGGAGTGGAAAGCTGGGAGTAAGGGGCACTGACAGGGCTAGGAAAGGTCAGGGGACTATGGGTCAGGAGTGAGGGACATTGGCAAGGTTGGGGAGCTGGCAGGGGCTATAGGTTGGGAGTAAAGGGTATTGGCAGGGTTGGGGAAGGAGAGCCCCAGTTTGAGATAACAAGTTTAGATGAAACCACCTGTCACAACTAAGGTGAGTACCCAGGCATCCAGACCTACAGCTCTAATCCCTACCCTTCCCACCCAGAGCCAGGAGAGAACCTAAGAGTCCAGGCTCCTATTGCCACCTGCTCTAACCCTTCAGCCCTGACTCCTCACCCAGAGTTGCAAAGAACCCAGACATCAGGGCTTCCAGCTATTTTGGTACCTCTGTGATCTGGGCCAGAACCAAGGGAGCTTCTCTGGATACAGAGACTGGGACCAGCCTGGGGCTGGGAGCTTCTTGGAGCTGGGGCTGGGAGGAGGGGAAGGGGCTTCTCACAATTATTAGCATGACTCCCCATCCTCAGGGAGGGAGGACCAGCCCCACAGTTCCTCATTAGGAGCAAAGACACATAATCACCTGTGCCACCCCTGGGACTTGCTGCAGGGGAGGTGTTGAGATAAGACTAGGATCAGGGAGCACTGGATGTTTTACACCCCCTCCAAGCCTGAAAGCAGGGTTTCCAGGCACTGTAAAGATCCCCCAGGTCAAGATAGGGGGGTGCCAGATGCTGTACAATCCTCCCTCGCCCCTCCCCACCCCCCAGCCAAGATTATGCACCCTCCCCAAGCTCAAAACATCCTAAATCTCTGATTGTTGGAAGTGGACACAGTTGCCAGGAGTTTTACTAAGACATGAGGAGATGAATTTGTATAGGATAGTTTGGATAGGGCTGATCCAGCCTTAGGCACAGGTTGGACTAGACCCCCCTAATCAGTGGTTCTCAACCTTGTTTGTACCGACCCATTTGTAAATATCAATGGCCAGTCCCAACCTAATAAATAGATTAAATAGAAAACAGCCCCCTGGCCCTGTGGGTACCCCTTATTCCCAACCTACAGCCCCCCACCCCCACCCCTGCTGGTGTGCCCCTTACTCCTGGCCTGCTGCCCTTCACCCTGAGGCTCCAACCCTCAATGGAGTAGGAAGAGTGAAAGGAATGCAGGCACAAGCTGAGTTAGGAAGCCAGGAGATGGTGTGAGACGCCAAGTCAGTCAAAAGACTGTCTGGCCGTTTTCTCTACAGGGACCTTATTCCGACTTGGCCATCTCCATAGCATAGCCTGACCTTATGGACTTCAAAGCCTGACTAAGGGGATATCCCAAGCATTGGCTATCTCCATGAAAATACCCCAGGCCTATTCTGAACCTGGAGGCCTCAAAGCATTCCTGGGAGTTACCCCCACATTTGGCCACAACCGTGGAAATATATCCTAACCTTGTAGGCCTTCAAGCCTGCCTGAGAGTTTTCCCCATTGGCAGTCATCTCTGTGGTAATGCCACAGGCCCAACCTATCCTTGTAGACCTCAAAGCTTGCCTGGGAGTTATCTCCATGGGAGCTTTATACCAGGCTTGCCATCTCTATAGACACCTCAGAACATGTAGGCCTCAAAGCCTGCCTGGGAGTTATCCCCACAGAAATTTCACATGGAAGCAACTGTCATCATGGAAACACAGCCTGAGCTCTTTGCAGCCAAGGCTCATGAGCATGGAGTCTGAGGGTGAGCTGGGTTGGGTAGCCAGGAAGTCAAGCAGAGACTAGGAAGTCTGGGTAGGAGTTAAATTTGTTACCAGAACTTCTTCTTCTGGGTCAGGGGTTTAGGTGGGAGGGAGTGATAGGTCATCTGACCCTGACTAGCCCTTCAGGTGGTGGGGTGTAGACAAATGGCTAGGCCTGTGTTCTAACTCAGGAGGTGGTAGGCTGGGCCAGGCCAAGGTCCTAGATATAGCTGTGTGAAGGCTGTGGCCTCACAATTGCTGCTGTCTTCTTAACAGATTTCTGGGCCCATAGGGAGCCCTACAGGCAGGATAGAGTGGGCCTAGGAGCAGGGTCAGAGGTAGCGCTGAGCCCAGTTTGGTTCAGGTACCAGCCCCGTGCCACTCATCCAGCCCATGGCACCAAATGGTAGAACCTGAATACTACAAGCCAATTATCTGATGTATGTGGTTACCACAGGGAGTTTTGCCTGGGTGTTCATAGCCCACTAAAATGGTATATGGTCCAGAGCAATAAGCTTCACCTTGCACTCATTAACGAACAGCCCTGCCCTGAAAGTCTGGGTCCAACACAGTGATTCTCAGTTGAAGAAGCATGACCATGGTGTGCTGGAAACAAAATGGAGGAGGCAGCAATTTCTACCTGTGAGCTTAGTGGTTAGAAGGAGAGAAGATTTGCACCTTATAGATTAAGTAAAGTAGCACAGTCTTTTTCAGGCTGAAATTTACTTCATCAGATGCTGTGAAAACATAAGCGTATGATGAAGTGAGTTTCTGTCCATGAAAGCTTGTCTATCTAGCTATCTATCCATCCATCCCTACCCCTTACAACTCTCTCTATCCATCTATCCATCCATCCTTGTCCATCCATCCATCCATTCATCAACTCCACACATCTTCTCCATCCATCCATCCATGGGTGGATCTAGGTTTTTGAAAAGGGGCTGCAGATGGTGTGGCACATCACATATAAAAACACATATTTTTCTCCAGTTCAACAGAAACAAAATTCTTTTTTCATATGCTAGGGGCCTAAAGTTGGATTATTTAGTTTAAGATCAAAGCAAAATCAAGTATACATATCCTGGAATATGAATTAATTTGCTAGATTATATATTAAATTTAAAAAACACAACACACTAGGCAAAATTGGTCAAAAGATATTGTGTCATCAGTCTATGGTCATTATATTTAAATGTACACCTCTCATTCAGATTCATAAAACAAAACCTCACCTTGGTAGTTGGTAGTTGGTAAGGTTAGAAGGGACCTAAGCAGATCATCTAGTCTGACACCCTGCCACGGGCAGAAAAGGATGCTGGGGTCAAATGACCCCAGTTAGGTGATCATCTAGCCTCCTTTTGAAGACCCTCAGGCTAGGGGAAAGCACCACTTCCCTTGGAAGTTGGTTCCAGATCCTAGCCGACCTGAGAGTGAAGTAGTGCCTCCTGATACCTAGCCTGAATCTACTCTCAGTCAACTTATTGCCGTTGTTCCTTGTTACACCTGGTAGTGCTTGGGGGAATACAGACTCTCCCATTGCCTGCTGGTCCCCCTTGGTAAGTTTATAGGTGGCCACCAGATCCACTCTTGGCCTTCTTTTGTGGAGGCTGAACAGGTTCAGGTCCTGTAGCCTTTCCTTGTAGGGCCTACCCTGCTGCTCCCTGATCATGTGAGCCCTCCTCTGGACCCTCTTGGTGCTGTCCACATCCCTCCTGAAGTGCAGTGTCCAGAAGAGGACGCAGTACTCCAGTTGTAGCCTGACCAACATCGCATACAGGGGGAGGATCACCTCCTTGGACCTGCTCATGATGCATCTATGGATGCATGACAAAATGTGGTTAGCCTTCCATACGACGTCCCCATATTGGCAGCCCATGTTCATCTTGGAATTGATAATGACTCCAAGATCCTTTTCTGCCTCTGTGCTGATGAGAAGGAAGATCCCCAGCCTGTAGGTATGCTGCTGGTTCTTCCTCCTCAGGTGCAACACCTTGCACTTGTCCATTTTGAAACCTATCCTATTCTCATCCACTTGCCCCTGTAACCTGTCAAGATCTAGGTGTAGCCTGTCCCTCTCTTCTAGCATGCTCACTTCTCCCCACATCTTAGTGTCATCAGCAAATTGAACAAGGTGCTTTTCACCCCCTTGTCAAAATCGCCGATGAAGATTTTGAACAGTGTGGGCCCAGGAACCGAGCCCTGGGGAACTCCACTGTCCACATCCCTCCAGATCGAAAATGACCCATCCACCACCACTCTCTGGGTGTGGCTCGCCAGCCAATTTGCGACCCATTTGACTGTGTAGGCATTGACACCACAGACGCCTAATTTTTCAGTGAGAATGGGGTGAGAGACAGTGTTGAAGGCCTTCCTAAAGTCCAGGAAGACTACGTCCACCACAACTCCTGCATCCAAGGCTTTTATGACCCGGTCGTAGAAGGCCACCAGGTTGGTCTGACAGGACCTGCCTCTAATGAACCCATGTTGGTTGCCCCTAAGCATAAACTCCCTTGCTGGTCCTTCGCAGATGTGCTCCTGGATAACTTTCTCAAGAGCTTCCCCAGGACTAATGGGCCTATAATTTCCTGGGTCCTCTTTCCTCCTTTTTTGAATATGGGGACCACACTGGCTCTTTTCCAGTCGTCAGGCACCTCACCAGAGCACCACGAGTGCTTGTAAAGATGTGTCAGGGGTCCTGCAATGACCTCTGCCAGTTCCCTAGGCACTCTGGGGTGGAGATCATCAGGACCTGCTAATCTGAACACATCTAGTCCCTCCAGAAGTTCCCTGACTAGGTCCTCACTGACCCTGGCCCTGGCTGTGCCTCCCCTGGGTCTGTCCAGAATTTCAGTGGGAGGGGTGTCCCTGTTTTTGCTCAGAAAAATGAAAGCAAAGAATCTGTTAAAGAGATTAATTTTGTCATCTGGTGCTACCACCAGATTACCAAGCATGTCCTGCAGATGCCCCATGTTATTTGGTACCTTCTTTTTACCCACTATGTATTTAAAAAAGGACTTCTTGTTATCTCTGATCTGGGTCACTAGTCTCAGTTCCATCTCTGCCTTAGCCTTCCTAATAGCTCCCCTACAATCTCAAGCCAAGGAGGTATAAACCTCCTTCATGATGGTCCCTCCCTTCCATTGGGTGTATGCCTCTTTTTTGGCTTTGAGACATTCGTAGATGCTTTTGGTGAGTCATGGGGGCTTTTGAGCACTCTTGCCCTCTTTGATCCGCATGAGGCTCATCTCCTTAAGGAATGACCACTCTTTTTGATCTCCCAACTCCCCTCCCCTCCAGAACCTCAGTACCTTGCCAACTAGTCTCATTGAAAATCCTCATTGAAATCCACCCTCCTGAAGTCCAGGGCTTCTGCCTTGCTGCAGGCCTTTGACACCCTTCTTGAGTGTCTTGCCAGTGCCTCTATTACTTCACACTACACTTGAGTTAGTATGAGCACACCTGAATTAAGGTTTTTAGCTAGAGCTAAAAATAGTCTGAAGTTCTGTGATACAGAAGAGAGCTATGGAATGGCTAAAAAACAGCCAGGAATGGCTAAAAAACAGCAACATTGTAGAAGAAAGGACCATGTTTGAATAGTGGAACATCAAGACCATTTAAAAGAAGAGAGGGTAATTAACACCTGTGGAGTGAAGTGGTTACCAGAAATCAGGGAGATGATAATAAGCTGTGAAGTCAATTGACTCTCAGCACTGCCTGAATAGAAGTGCTGCTTCCCCTTCCAGGCAGTTGGTGTTAAAATTTGGGTGGAGCAAGAATCAAAGAGGCTGCAACCCCCTGGATCTGCCTCTGCATCTGGCCTTCCTCCCCTCCCTCCCTCCCTCTCTCTGTCTTTCTTGCTCTCTCACCATTATCATCATCATCATCATTTATTTATCTACTTTGGTTAGTCTTTAAGGTGCAACTCTACCCTACCTTCTAACTTGACTTCAGACTAGCTACATCTTTCTAGAGTGAGGGACCAGGATCTAGGTAGAGTCTGAAACTCCAGAATGGTTGCTCAAGATGGCATGCAAGAGAGAGAGAAAATTTGCCTCTTGTGGGGTGGGGGGCAGCATAAAGAGACTAAAATGGCTGTTGTAGGGGTTGGTGTGAAGAAGCCAAGAAGGCTGTCATAGATGGCTGCCAGGGGTTTGGTATGAGGGAGTCAAGACGGCCACCAGGTGTTAGAGTAAAGGTGTTATGGCCAAAGGGTTATCAATATGCGGGTCTAATGTAGTGGCTGAGATGGGAGCTAGGCTGAAGGACCCAAGAAATCCTACCCCACAGGCCACTGGTCAGTCATTATCTGGTCACCTCTGGCCTTAAAAATTACTGCCTAGGACACTCCAGAGAAGGGGAATCTATAGGGCCAGGAAGAACTGGGGAGGTGTGGGCATCAGTCTGGTCTGGCCTGCACAGGGCCCTATATTCCACCCCTAATGGGGCTAAAACTTGCCCCACCGTCCACCCATGTTATCCCATGACACATCAGTTCAAGGGAAGAAAGCTGAGTTAGGTATCAGTTGAGACCTAGTGGTTGGCGTATGGGGCTAGCAAGCAAGAGACAGGGGTCAAAGGCTGGTTGCTGGGCAGTTACATAGAGAGAGTGTAGCCAATTGTACTGACTATGTCTCTGTGTGTAGTGTGTACACCCACATATGTGTCAGCACTGGCAGGAATAAAATGGCTACCTCAGTGTGGGGGCTAAATATGCCATGGAGATGATCACAGGGGAACAGAATGAGACCAATGGAGGCTGGACTCCCAACATCCTCCTCCAGCCCTCACTCCCTTTCCAGAGAACCCAGGTGTTCAGGTCCCCTCCACCTTCCTCCTCTAACCCACAAGCCCCCACGCCCCTCTGGGAGATAGGAAGAAACCCAGGAGCCTAGGCTCCCAGAGCTCAGTGATGACATTATATTAAAATCATATAATTTTGTTATTCTTGGCCAGAGTTTCCTGGAGTCTGCCCTCCCCTTGGTGCCTATTAAGTCACAACCTAGTCATGGTAGTTCATTAGTGACAGTCCTTCCAGGCTTTTGTTAGCGAGGGTCTCTCCTGGGGCTCATTAGTGATAGTTCCACCTAGGGAGGCTGGTTGCTACTGACAACCCTGCCTTGCTCAGAATTTCTCAAGGCTCCATCTTTCCTGAGCTAATCCCCAGGCTAACACTTGGAGGCTTGAGGGAGCCACCTTCTGGCCATGGCTGAGGGGACCTGCTGCCACAGCCTGGGAGTTGTCTCCAGGGCTTGGACATCTCCATGGAATTACCCCATGTCCAGTCTGGCACTGTAAGCCACAAAGCCTGCCTGGGAGTTGTAACCATGGCTTGGTTGTCTCCAGGGAAATGCCCAAATCCAGGCCAAGTCTGTAGGCCTCAAAGCCTCCCTGGGAGTCATCCAGTTTCACTCCTTGCTTTGGGAAGAAGAGGAAGGTCTGGTGGGGGATTAGGACAGGGTGGGGCTGGGAGCCTAGACAGCTGGGCTCTCTCCCCAACTGTGGAGTGGTTCTTAGAAGGAGGAACCTGGAAGCCCAGGTGCCTGGATTCTCTCTCGGCTTTGGGAAAGGGAGTGGATCTGGGGGATTGGGGAGGGGGGACATCCAGACGCCTGGGTTCTATCCCCCATCTGGAAGAGAAGGGGAAGGGGTGCTGGGAGCCCAGTTGCCTGGGTTCTTTCCCAATGATGGGAGACCAGGGCCCTCTTCAACCTTCTGGCCCCCTTCTCCCCACTAGTTTCTGGAGGGCAGCATAGATCTCATGGTTGCAGAGGCTATAGACTAGTGGTTGAGGAAGGAGGTGACTACAACATTGGCCACATTCACAGCCATCCCTCCCTGCCCCACACCCAGTGTTGGCCACAGGTAGACAACCCCAGCACAGCCAAAATGTAGCACCACCACAGTGAAGTGAGCCCCACAGGTGAAGAACACCTTCTAGTGGCCCTCCCAGCAAGATAGCTGCTGGGAGAGGTTAGCAGGAGTGGTAAGATGGCCACCAGGAGATTTAGTGTGAAAGAAACAAGATGCCTACAGGGGAGAGTGGGGGGAGGTAGGCAATATGGCTTCTGAGGGAGTTGGTGTTAGGGACCCAATATAGGTACCAGGGGGCTGGTGTAAAGGAAGCAAGATGATCACTGGAGAGTTTGCTATGAAGAAGCCAAGATAGCTGTTAGGATGGTTAGCATGAGTGGGGGCAGGATGGCTACTGGAAGACACGTCACAGGGGAAGCAAGATAGTCACTGGAAGGGGTTGGCATGAGGGAGCCAGGTGGCCACTGGGCTGGTGGACCTGAGGCAGGCAAGAAGGCTAATGAGAGGGGTTGACATGAGGGAACCCACATGGCCATAGGTGGGGTTCATGGGAAAGAGCCAAGATGGCCACTATTGGTGTTGCCATGAGGAAGCTAAAAGATTACCAGGGGGGGGTTGGCATCAGGAAACCATGATGGCTGCTGGGGGAGGGGTTGGCCCAAAGGTCCCAGCATGGTGGCCATGGTGATAGGATGAAAGGGCCAACATGGCTGCTGAGAGGGGCATAGTGCGAGGGACCCAACAAGGCCATCAGGTGAAGGATGAAAGAGGAGGGGGTTGGGGGAGGTCTTGCCCCTGGCCCCACCCCTTCCCAAGTCTTAGGCCCACCCCCACTTACCATCCATGTCATATCCCTATCATCTCCGTGCTGGTCAGTTCCAGCTGCCCCTAGAAGAGACAGACCATCATGTGACCAAAGGACCCAGGCATCTGGGCTCCCAGGACCTCCTTATCTAACCTGCCACACACCCCACTCACCTCCTAGAGCTCAAAGAGAATCCAGGTGTCCAAGATCCCAGTACCCCATTCCTTAACCCACCAGAACTCACTGTCTTCCAGAGAGGGAAGGAACTCAGGTGTCTGGGCTGCCAACACCCCCTGCTCTAACCTACCAGTCCCCGCTTGTCTCTCATAGCTTGAGAGAAAACAGGCATCCTAGTTCCTAGTGCTCTTTTCACAGTCTATGGCCCCACGTTGTCCTGTCTGCACTGAGCTGAAGGCACTGCTGGACCCCTGGGTCCTCAGAATTCCACTCCCCAATCCCTTGGGTTTGACCCCTTCACCAGAGAGCCCAGATGCTTAGGGAGGTGGGAGCTGGTTGGTGAGAGCAGGGGGGAACTGGGAGACAGACATCCTGCATCTGGGTTAAGAGATGGGTGAGACTAGCTTTAAGGTCCATTCCAGATTTGGGAATATATGATGCCATCAAGCCTCACCTACAGGCTCTATCATTCATCCATCCATTCATCCATCCTGATCCCAGCCAACCCATCCATTACTCCATCCCTACACCCCTTCTCCATCTATCTGTCTGTCTGTCTATCTATTTATCTATTCCACCCCCACACCACTCATCCATCTAACCATCTGCCTGCATGGCCTCCATCCATCCACTCTCCCTTCATATATCCAACCATCCTTACACTCCTTACTCAGCTACATATTCCCAGCCCTGCATCCATTCATCTATTTATCTATCTGTCCACACACCCTCCATCCATTCAACCATCTATCCCTCCTGCCCCTGATCCACCTGCTCTCCATCAATCCCTCCATCCATCTATCCATACACTCCCTATCTAATCTATATATTTTCACCTCTGCATCCATCCATCCCTACATTCCCTATCAATCTGTCATCTATCCATCTCTTGCTGTCCTGCAGCCCTCATCCATTCATCCATTCCCCCAACATGGCCTCCATCCGTCTACCTGCCTCCACTTCATCTATCCATCCATCAACACATTCTTTATCCACCTACCTATTCCCACCTGCTGCTGCCTGGCCCTGTCTGCAAGGTACTGCATGTTCCTACCATCTAGCTGCCCTGACCACTCAGGGGGACCCAGGGAGGCAAAACCCCCTGGCTGAGGTGGAATTTGAACTTGGGGCCACAGGACTTGTTGTGGGAGTGGGGGAGGTTCAACTCAGGCATCTGGGCTCCCAGTGCTACAGCACGGGGAGAGAACCCAGGTTTCCATGGCCCCCAGTGCTACAAAGTAGGGAGAGAAAACAAGTGCTTGGGCTCTCAGTGCTACAGAGCAGGGAGAGAATCCAGGCAACCAGACTCACAGTGATAACCCACCAGTCCCTCCTCCCCTTAAAGTAGGGAGAGAACCCAAATTCCTAACTTCACAGATTCACAGAATTTTAGGGTTGGAAGGAACCTCATGAAAGGGGGTCCAGCCCCCACCCACTGCTCTGGGCAAGAAAGATTGCTGGGGTCAAATAACCCCAGTAAGGTGTGCGTCCAGTCTCCTTCTGAAGATCTCTGGGGTAGGTGCCTGCACCACTACTGCTGGGAGTCTATGCCAAAGTCTGGTCACATGAACCATGAAGAAGTTTTTCTTATATTCAGTCTGAAACCTTCTTCTAGGAGTTTATGACCACCGCTCCTGGTTTTCCCCTAGGGTGCTTTGGTGAATAGTTGTTCACGTAGCTCCTGATACTGTCCCCTGATAAGTTTGTAAGCTGTCACCAAATCCCCTGAAGTCTTCTATTTTCTAGGCTGATCAGTCCCATACCTGTCATCCTGTCCTTGTATGACTTGCTATTCAGGCCCCCGATCATATGAGTGGCTCTGCTCTAGACTTTCTCAAGCTTCTTCACGTCCTTCTTGAAATGTGGCACCCAGAACTGGAAGCAGTACTCCAGCTGTGGCCTCACCAATGCCAAGCAGAGTGAGAGAATGACTTCCTTAGTTTTGGTTGACATGCACTGGTTGATGCAGACCAGTGTATTGTTTGCTCAGCTAACTGTAGCATCACACTGATGGCTCATATTCATTTTATGGTCAATCATGACCCCCATGTCCCTTTTGGATGTGGTGCTAGCTAGTGTAGCATCACTGAGCCTGTAAGTTTGTTATGGATTTTTCCTCCTCAGATGGAGCACTTTACAATTCTCAGTGTTGAACAGCATCTGGTTCTGGTTTGCCCATCTAACTAATCTGTCTAGGTCCACCTGGATAGTCAGCCTACCTGAGGCATGGTTGCACTTCCCCAAACCTTAGTGTCATTGGCCATGTGTACATGACATGGGATATAATGTAGACCGCTGCAGAATTTAAATGCAGCTTTTTTTTGGTGACGTGCAGTTCTTTTAGCACAACGTTCGTGTTTGCATGAATGCGGCTTTTGAGCAAGTTAAGCCCCTGTGTGTCATTCCCTGCAGATGTCAGTAGAGGGAATCAAATACCAATTTACCCTCTAGAACATCTTTCCTAATGCATTACAGCAGGAGGCACATGTGAGCCAACCAGGCTCCCCATTCTCTGGACTCTCACTGGACTCTGACTGGTCACGGTCTTCCCAAAATCCTTGTCACTCGCACCTTGCTATGCTCATTCAGTCTGATCTCTCTCTCCATCAGTGCACAATTGCAAGGAGCCCCATCCCAGTCCCAAAAGACAAACCACATGGGTGAATCCTTCCCTCCTGTCTGTTCTGTGGAAGAAATTAAACTTCACATTGTGGTTGTATCAGAATTGACAGAGCTATCAAACCAAACTTCTATCATCCCCCTTTGTTCATGTGTGCTATGCCATGGTGTATGCGAGTAAGATGGGGAAGAAGGACTGTTGGGGTAACCAGGTGGCCGTCCAGGGAGCGCTACAAATGGTCGGGGTGTAACAAATACCCAGACAGTCTCCATGTATATTTTTTCTGGTTTTGAAGCCTGATCTTGGAGGAGGGCAACAGCGTGAAGACTTGCCAATGGAAACTGGTTAATCGAGATAGACAAAAACACAAGTGTAGCTTGAGGAGTGGAAATAGCCGCAGCTTTGACAGTGGAGTCTGCCAGAGCATTCTCACATGTAACATCATCACAAGGTTTCTGGTGAGCTTGGCATTTAATAATAGCAACAGCAAAAGGTAACTGTAAAGCATTTAACAAGGCATTTACATAGGCACCATTACTATTTTTGGAACCTCTTGATGTGAGGAAGCCTCTTTGCTTTCAAAGTTGACCATAATCGTGTACAATATCAAAGGCATAGCAAGAATCAGTGTAAATATTAACAGAGGTACCAGAGGCTAGGGTGCAAGTCCTGGTAAGCTTGGCAACTTGAGCTGAATACACATTAGGCAAGTGATTGCTTTCTATAACGTCATATTGGGAACATATTGCATATTCTGTAACAAGAGAACCCTTTGAGTTTTTTTTACATGATCTAGCAACATAAAATACTAGATTTGGGTTTTGCAAGGGGGCGTTCTTTAGATCAGTGCAGGCATTGTTAGGTGAGCAGTAATAGCAATACAATCATGGGGTTGATTATGTAAAGGATGTAGGCAACAGGGAGGTAGGGTTTAAAACAAGGCATTTAGTTAGAGTAATCTTTTTAGCAGAAAGAAGTAAAATTTTATACTTAGTTAATCTAGCATTTGAAAGGTGTTGCGTTTTAGTTTTTAGTAAAAGGGCTGCTACAGCGTGTGGGACAGCAACCGTAAGGGGAGAGCTTAATATAAGGGTGGAGGACAGTTCAACAGTAATAGTAGCTGCAGCTACAGCACGAAGACATGGAGGAAGTCCAGCTGTAACTGGGTTAATCGCGCAGCTATAATAAGCAATGGGACAGTGCTTGTTTCCATGTGCTTGAATGAGCACAGCAAGTGTAAATTCATCTTTTTCATGACAAAAAAGAATAAAGGGTTTAGTATAATCGGGAAGGCCTAGGGTAGGAGCTTGCGACAGAGCTTGTTTAATAGAGGCAAAAGCGGCTTTGGCTTCTGAAGTCTAGGGCAAAGACTCAGGGGTATTAACAAGAGTCAGGTTATGCAGTGGCTTGACTATAGAGGCATAGCCAAGTATTTACTGGCAGCTGCAGCTAGCTATGCCTAGGAAGGTACACATTTGGGACACAGTAGTTCGTCTAGGAATTTTAAAAATAGCTTCTATCCTGAAAGAAGAACGTAGTTGTTCTTTAGCAGAAAAATTATGACCCAAATAGTGGACATGAGGGAGACAAAGTTGTAGCTTTTCTTTAGATGTTTTATGGCCTTTTAGGGCAAGAGAGGTGAGGAGAGTTAAAGAATCAGCTTTACAGGCTTTAAGGGAAGTAGATGCCAAGAGCAGATCATCAACGTACTGCACAAGCACAGAATTTTCTTTAAATATTATGTTATCTAAATTCTTCTTCAGAATATGAGAAAAAAGAGAAGAGGATTTAGTATTGCCTTGGGGTAATTGAGTCCACATATACTGAAGTTTCTGATAGGTTTCATAGTTTCATAGTAACTAGGGTCAGAAGGGGCCTAGAGCAGGCCATCTAGTCTGACCCCCTGCCAATGGCAGGAAACAAGTGCTGGGGTCA
>JAGPOW010000315.1:93711-110338 GCA_030014935.1 Caiman crocodilus | reverse complement strand
ACAGGAAATGAAGGGATCCTCTTGATTAAGTGAGAGAAGTGGGGCTGTGATGATGTTATTTCTCAGGCTGTCCTAACAGGAGGCTCCTTGATTCGGGACAGAGAATTGAGTGAGAGGAGGTGGTGGCTGGTTAAATGTCATCCCCGGCTGGCCAAGCTGGTGAGGACATTGAGCCTTCTAGTGTCCTGGTTGGCTACAATAATGACAATTGTCATTATTTTGGGACTGAAATTCTCCTCGTCCCATCCTACAGCCACGTCCCCTGCCTCTGAATTGTCCTTGATGGAAACCTTGGCTTCTACCTCTGCCTAAATTCTGTATTTGTAAAAACATTAGCTTAGTTTCTGTAGATTCCTTTTTTTTTCTTGGCAGGCTGTACAGTGATTAGCAATGATGACTAGTTCTGTAAGCGTCTTAGTTTGCCAACCTACACCAATTATACACAGCTGTTCCTGGACTTTAGAAAGGAGTCCTTGGACAAAAAGGGTGGCAACTGCTTCTGGGACAATTTCAGCTGCTTCTTTAATACCAGAATGTCTTTCAAATATGAGTTTCAAGTGATCCATGTAGTCTGCTGGGGATTCTCCTTTATTTTGCTTACACTTATTTATTTTGGCCCAGTCAGTTTTCCTGGGGTAGATTTTAAGCACAGCCTCAAGAAGGCATTGTCAGGCACCTACTAAGTGGCTTCCTATTTTGGGGTCTTGAGGAGGCCAATTAGCTCATGTGATGAGGTGGTTACGGACCTCAGAGGGCAGAACACTTCTCATTAATTTGTTTAAATCTGCCCGTGTTGGCTCATAACAATTGATTACAGTTTCTAATTCATCTCTAAACTTCTGGAGTTCTTCCCTGATATTGGGGAATTGCTTAACAAGGTTTAGGAGATCTCTTGGAACTGGTATGGGGGTGGCACACTAAAATAATCAATTATGTTTTCTACAGATTCAGTTTCAGTTAACTGAGGATAAAGTTGTTTTGGTGCTGTTGAAGGGGGATCCCCTATTGGTGCATTTTTCTGTCTTAATTCCTTTATCTGAGATTTTAGTTTTTCTTGGGAGTCTTTAAGGCTTTGAACTTGAGATTCTTAACATCTTTTGAAAGCTTCTGCATACCAATCAAAAATGTGTCCCACTGAGTCCATAGTGTTTTACTGTCTCTTCACTCAGGGCTCTGCGGAGATGAATGATTTTACTTATATTAAATGTTCCCTCCAGGGGAAACTGCAAGCTAGCATCATCTCTGGTATACTAATTCCATTTGTCTAGAAAATTACAACTTTTATGGCCATAGTGTGTGTACATGTACAATGCTGGAGTTCCTTTTGGCAGAGCCAGTACGTCTTTACACCCTCTGCTCCCCATATCTTTAAGCTCAATTCACACAGGTCTCTCACACAAGAGAGGCTTATTGAGGGTGTCTGGTCAGGTCATGAGATTTGCTAGTGGCACAGGAATGCTGTGGCTAATGTCCAAAGACAAGACTCTGCAGCAATGGCACACAATGCAATTACTCACTGTTAGACACAGCTCATTCATGAGAGTTGGGGTTGGGAAAATTCATCATGCAACCCTGATCTCCTTCAGTCTAAGAGTTTCTACCTTGTACCCTTGCTTTTGAAGACTACACAGAACAAGTTTGGCATCCTCAGGGTGGCTGCACAAGATTTCCACTCTTAGCTTCAGAAAGACCTCGTAGTTCTTTACAGAACTTAACTCAATTTACAGGGGAAAACACATTCACTGACAACAGCAATACAGTTGCAAACTCTTTTCTACTCACAGTTCCTACTTACATAGTGGGTCTGAAAATTTTGGCAGACAAAGGGTTGGATAGGGTAAGCCTCAAGCAGCGAACAGGAAGACACACAGTCAGTCTCTCACTGAAAAGCCCCAGTAGAGATTTCAAAAGGCCTCTTACCTTAGTTTGGTGCTGGGATGTCAGCGAAGAGATGGTCCGTATCTCAACTGATCACTCCGAGTGTCCCTATCCAAGTCACAGCACCAAATTGTGGAAGAAATCAAACTTTGCGTTGTGGTTGTATCAGAATTGGCAGAGCCATCTTGGTTTATTTAAAGCTATACAAGTGATCACAAGGAGGGTTCTCAAAGGAACTCTGAACTCTATAAGTTTACAAGCATATTTCTACTTTAGACCGCGAGAAAAGATGCAGGGTTCAGACAGCGCAACCTTGAAGAAACAGGAAGAAGTTGATCATTTGTTTGTCATACGTAGGCAGCTTACTTATTCAGCAAACACATTGTGTTTTGGGAACAGCTATCAGTTTTTGGCTTGAGGGAAAGGAGGAGGTTAACATCTGCACACAGAGCTTAATATATTAAGACAAAAGAAGACATGAAGGTTTTTCCTTATCTTAGAACATTTTGAAACACATAACATCAGCATCTTTTTCTCTTCTCTTTCTCTCTCTTTGTCTCTCCTCTTAGTCAAGTAAGAGACTTGGTTAAACTTATTTCCACAGTTCCTTTCCTTTTCCCTTTCCTTTCCACCATGGATTTTTTTCATTAATATAGTGGCTTAATAACTCCCTATCTTAAGAGTACTAGGTGGGTGGGTATTTGTTGCCGCCCAGTTGATAGGTGATTGCTGCCTATATATACGTTGGTGGTCTTCTGTCTTTTTTTTTCAGTTTTTTTTTTGGACTATATTTCCCAGCATTTCTGACCTCTGATCTTCTTTACAGTTTCCAAGGGGAAAGCCTCCAGTTCCCAGGCCAGATGCACCATCTGTTTTTGTAGTACACATACCACTTTTTGTAGGTGTGTTGTGAATTGTTGTGAATATTTGATATAAATGGTTTTGGGGTGTTTTTTTCAAAACATGCTTTGTAGACTATCAGCACTAGAATTGGGCTGGAGGTGGAGGCAGATGTAGAGGAGGCGGTGGCAGCAGCCCCTCCTCCAGTTGAAACCATGTCTCAGCTGTTCAGAGACTGCTCTGTGTTCCCTCCTGATGACCAATGGCAGGAAGAACTGTTAGAGTTATTGCCACTTAGCGCCCCCCTTCCATAGAGTAGCATGAATGATGAATCAGAGGAGATGGGGGGTCAGGAAGAAACATCATCTGCTGGACCTGGTAAGCCTCCTTTAATGTGTCTCTCACCACTGGCCAGGCAACTTCCAGCTTCGTGTTGGTTGGGTTTCAGTGGCCGGGGTGGAATTATTGTGTTGCTGTAGGTGGGTTGCCATGTTCCTTTGGTGGTGGTGCAGGATAGTTAATTATGGTTTCAATAACTAATTATTTGCTTTAATTAATTTGTTGCAGGTAGCATGGGCAGTGGTAGCCATGGATGTGTCCCTCCCAGGAGCAGCTAGTACTCATAAGTTTTGGGCACTAAAAGTGGTGACCCAGTTTTGCAGGGTCTGTTTCTGTGCTTGCTGGGATTTTGTGTACTGCTTGGTGAGGGTGTGTACTTTCCTCCACTTGAGGGGAAGCCAACCATTGCTTTTTTACTTGTTTCTCAGCCACTGTGACCCACCAGGAATGGTGCCCCACTCTCACTTCAGCCAAGCACTGAAGAGATTTTCATAGCAAGCAAAGACAGACCCGTGAAACCTTGCTCAAGGCTTTGGTGGACTTCTCAGTAGCCAGAGCAGAAAGCAAAGCTGCCTGGTAGGACAAATTTTGTGACTCCATGCGTAAGAACCACGCTATCCTCAAGGAAGTGTGAGACACCGTGAGGAATTTGAGAGATATAGTTAACAAGTCCTGTGCTGAGTTCCATAGTTCAAATGGCATTTTCAAGGAGGCCTTGGAGAAATACCTACCATGCCTGGAAGGGAAAAGTCGGTCTGCTCATCTTGTCTCTGTGCAATATGAGCCTGTTCCCCCTAACTCTTCAGGGTCACAACAGTGCCCTATGACTGCCAGCAGGGCAGGAAGGTGCCACTGCATTTCAGGGAGACAGGGATGTTTCGGTGTCATAGTGAGGTGAAAATAAAGAAGCCAAAGTAAAGGTTGTAATACTCTGTTGCAAACAAGCTGGGCTCAGGGAGTGGCACAAGATGCACGGGTGCAAGCCCATCATGACCCCGCACCTCGAAGCCCCCCCAGCAACTGCCAGCAGCTGCAGAGCACCCCTGCCAACTCCCAGCACAGCTGGAGGTAGGCAGGGCCCATGGTGGGAGGGGGCTAGCATAGTTCAGCTGTGGGGAGGCAGCTGAGAGGAGCTGAGACCCTCTTACTCTGCCCCAGTTCCTATTTGGCTTAGCCCCCCCAGGGAGGGAGAAGAGGGGAAGAGGGTACCTACCTGTGCTTCTCCAGTGGGGCAGGGTCTCCCAAATCCTGGGCAGGGCCCCTTCTTGTCCAGGAGCAGGCCTACTGTGCATGCACACAGTTTAAAAGGGCCCGTCAACAAAAAAAAGGCTCCAGTTGGGCTCAGAGAGTGGTGCAAGATGCATGGGTACAAGCCCATTGCACAGCCACACTCTGAAGACCCCCAGTGACTCCTAGCAGCCACAGAGCACCCCGCCAACCCCCAGCACAGACAGAGATAAGTGGGGCCTGTGGTGGGAGGGAGGTAGCATAGTTCAGCTGTGGGGAGGTAGCTGAGAGAAGCCAAGGAGGGTCTCATCCTGCACTGTCTCCTACTTGGCCCAGCCCCCCAGGGAACCATGCAACTGGAGCCTCGTGAACAGGATGTGCAAACAGGTGGAACAGGATGTGCAAACAGGTGTGTTTCTGTGCCCGGCCCGCCAACCCTGCTTTCAGTAACCAGGAAGGGGGTAAAAGATGCCTCCTTCATTGCACCCCTTTCCCCCACCCACCTGGGGGCCCCTTCACCCCTGCCTCCCTCTGTCCCTCCCAAAGCTTTGTGCCCAGCAAAGATTTCAAAGATACAATGCAATGGATACCCCCCAACAGTTAGGGTGCCCCTCCATAACTAAGCTTTGTTGGGTGGGTGGGTGGATGGGTGGGCTGGTTGGTCTTGCAAGAAAATATGGGCACTGGCCAAGCCAGTATAATACAAGCATTTGCAAACATAGGAGCACTAGCCAAGCATTTGTCCTGTTCCATCTGATAGCAGTCCAGTCTGCAACTTGCCAGTAATGGACTCTATAAAAGTTGCAGTGTCATCCCTAACCAGACCAGCAAGAACAGCCATTAACCAGGCTGGCTGCCTGCCTGCCTCTGTCCCATCCCTCCCTCCCACCCTCCCACTATACAGCCCTCCATCCATCCATATCTACAGAAGGGACATGGGAGCATAATTGTGACTTGGTCTTTTATGCTATGCATGGCTATAGTGTAAATTGTATTGTAAATTGTATTGTGATTTCTCAATGGAATTGATTGCAATTCAATTTATTGTGAAAATAAAATAAAGATGAGAAAGAAAAAAATATGATTTGTATTTGCCCCTGCTTGATTTCATGGACCTGGGAGGGAGGAGGGTGGGGGAGTTGCAGGTGGCCGGGGGAAGGGGAGTGAGTGCTGTTGCTTCCCCAGTTGGACACAAACAGAGTTGCCCTGTGGGGTCAGGCCAGCTCTCAGGATCTCAAAATTGTGCTGTTAGACAGGAGGATGTGACACAATTGCACATACAAACACATAAATCAATTAGGTACATACACATACACACACACACACACACTGCCAACTCAGGCACATACACATCCAAGATTACCAGCCTAGGTACTGTAGCAAACCCCCCACTTTTTCTTTTTTTTTTTCTTTTAAAATGTATTCCCCTCCCCTTCCCCAGCCATTTCTGACTTTTTCTTTCCCTCTCTATTCCCTATAGATAAGTATAAGTGAGCTAAGACATAGGATAAGCTCCAGCATTTTATTTTGGTAGCAAGTTCTATTTGTTTTGTTTTTTCTCCTTTTTTATATTGTATAATTATTATGTTTATACTGATTTTTACTGTTCTATGTTACTATTTTACTGGTACTACTAAGATTTAGGCCTACATATCTAAGTTAGCATAAGTCATGTCAAGTTTCCATTTTGTTTGTCAAGTCTTCATCCTGTCCTCAGGCCCGGTTGTGTAACCCATGACTCACACCTACCCCTCCTATGTAACTTGGTTCCTGAATGAATGGGTATCAATGAAGGTTCTTGAGAGACAATGGCAGTAGGTCTAAAAACAGCTCCTTCTGAATGACTGAACTATCAATACCAATACCAACAACCCAGCCCTTGGAACCACCCTCAGCATTCAAGAAACCAAAGATGAGGCAACCCACCATTGCGCCAAGGCTGCACATGCTCAGTTGAAACACCTGGAGCCCTCTGGAACAGGACTGACCTTGCCTGGACAGGCCCTCCCCATAGGAGACCAGAGGTAGTCTGCCCCATAAAAAAGGGCAGTGAAGACTGACTCCTTGGGATGCCTACTCTGTCTGGACCAGCACCACACCACATTGCCTATCCACCCAGAGGCCCTGCCAGTGACCCCTATATGGACAACACTTACTTGACAAGGACCCCTTTCCAGCCCGGATAGGTAGCTATCACCTGTTAACCCCTCTTCAACCAAGGACTTGGATTCTGCTTCTCTTCCCTACCTGGACTCCAACCCTTCCACTGAGTCTCTTTCTCCTACTGCCATTGTGAGTACGTGTGCGTATACGTGCGTATTTGTGTGTGTGAACCAATAACTTTATGGGGCTGTGTAGTGTGTTGTCTGTTTAATAAAACTGTTATTTTGAAACCCCGAGTTGGGTTTTTGTCTGTTTCCTGACTGTTTCCTCCTTGCCACCACTCATCTGCTGCTCCAGTCTCTAAGATGTCAGCCTGTTTCCAGCCCTAAGCTCCCAGGTTTCTGCCTCTCTCTCTCTTTCCTGGCTGTCTTCTCCTTGCCCCCACTTATCTGCCCCCCCACCCCAAAATCTCAGTACTCTGCCTCAGTTTCCAGTTCCAATCTACCTTAAGTAACCCCAAACCTCAGTTCCTCAGCCAGCTTCTCTCTAGTCCACCAGTTTTAATCTCAGTTCTGGCAACTTTCACTCCCTACACGTTAACTCTCTATTTCACCTTAACCTCCCCCCCAGTATCCCAGGTACCTCAAGCACACGCATACATACCGTGCCATCTAAGTTAGGAACTTACCTATGTGTAGGTGGGGTGTATGCGTGTGGCCTGGTGAGTGTGTGTGTGTGTGTGTGTGTGTGTGTGTGTGTGTATTATTATATTATATTATAGATATTAGTATATTATATTACAGATATATATAATTCTACGATATATGAATTAGTGATCTATGTATGTGTACTGAGTGTGTGGGTATAGACAATTGATTTTTGTCTAACTTTTGCGGTGTATAGTGTATGTGTTTGAATTGGTGATAGGTATGCATGTGTCTAGGCTAGTTTTGATGTGTATGTGCCTGAATTGGTAATGTGTGTGTATGCATTCAATTGATTTGTGTGTTTGTATATGTGCAATTGTGTCACACCTTCCTGTCTAACAGTGCAATATTGAGATCCTAAGAATTGGCCTGACTCCACAGAGCACCATACATACTTCTCATCGATTCAAGCACATGCACACTCTAATGATAATGACATGAAATCATACCCAATATGCACATACATACGCATACACACAGGGTAAACGCTGACTCAGATAATAGTGTGTGCGCGTTGGTGCCTGTGGTATCTATGCTTGGTGTTCTTCATAACTAAAGAGAAAGTGGCAGAGATTGCAAGACTATAATGGTCTTTGACCCCTTCCTGGCCATATGCAGGCCCTTGTACAACACCATCATGACCAGGTGCCTCTATGTGACCCTGGCTGCCAGTACATGGGATGCCTGCCACCTCTACTCCTCCCTCCATAGCATGATCCTCTCTCAGGTCTCCTTCTGCAGAAGGTCCCAAAAAATTCATCACTACTTGTGTGATATTCCCCTTCTGCTGTAGGCAGCCTGCTCAGATGCTTCCCTTAGCAAGAGCATGCTTCATGTTGCTGGCATGGTGTGGGTGGTCTGTTCCTTTGCCTGGAATCTGATCTCCTATGTCCTCATCCCTGTGGCCATTCTGTGTATCCATTCTGCTCAGGGATGAGCCAAAGTCTTCTCCACTTGCACTTCCCACCTCACCACAGTTCTGCTTTTCTGTGGCATAGTTTCCATAGTGTATGTGTAGCCTAAGTGGAGCTACAGCTCAGAGATGAACTGGCTGGTGTCACTGCTGTACACCATTGTGACTCCCACTCTCCCTCCCTCATTGTGTACAGCCTAAAAAACAAAGAGATGAAGGGAACCCTGAACAGACTGCTAAGCTGGGCAGATCACTCCTTAAGGACCTACCCCGCCCTTTGTGTTGCTGCTTCTTGTTCCAACCCCATCTAGCCTCCATGATGGCTCCAGCTGGTTTGCCTTCTCCCTGCCCACAATACCTGGAACTGGAGGCTGACACCCATGACTTCCCACCTAGGAACCAGATTCTTTCCCTGAGAGAGGTTACAGTTCCCTTCCACATGTCCCAGGCCCTCTGCATCTCAGCACTTCTGATTGTTCCTCTCTGTGCAGTGACCTGGAGTGGCCATTGCTTAGCTGTGCCTGGGTCAGTAAATCATAGTGTCTTCACTGGTCAGCTTGAAGCTTCCAGCAGAACAGCTTGTGAGTGAGCAGTCACAGTTTTATTCCTCACCCATGTAGCCTTGCTGGTTGCTGTCTGGGAAACATTGGGCAGAGAGTGATTGGTGACGTGGCTACCAGAATACCCTGTGCTGTTCTGACATCCAGAATTTTAGGAGGATGTTGATCAGCTGGAGGCAGTGCAGAGAACTGAGGAAAGGGTGGAGAATATGCCAATGGTTGAATGTTGAAGCCAGGGTAACTCAGACTCCGAGAAAACGTTAGCAGTCGAAGTAATTCACCCTTGGTACAATGTGGCAAGAGCTTCAATGGATTCTCCATTTTTAAATCAGGGTTGAATGTTGTGTGTGGTTTGTTTGTTTTTGTTTGTTTTCTTTTTCCTGAAAGATGTACCCAGCTGGAGCAGGAATTAATTCAGGGAAACCTCAGTCCTGCCCCTTTACATTTTTAACTTTAGTTTGGTAATTATACTGCCACCTCCCCTGCCCTTTCCCTTCCCCCATTTGCTTTCCCTTAATGCCCCACTCATATTTTTTAATGTATATTTATGTAAATGCTTAATTTTTTCTATTTTTTTAAAAATGAACAAAATAATCAAATTACCAAATTACTTTGATCTAATACCACTTAATTATTTTTACTTAATTTCCCACAGTACAAAGCCAACAAACAGTCCCGTGGTGATGAATTGGGTTGCCACCAGCCTGTTGAGTATTTTGGGACACACAAGCCCCCTTTCCCCTACAAACTCCTGACCTGCTCCTCCTGGGCTTCTCTCCTGGGCTCCACTGCTCCCTGTGACCTGCCCTGCTTGGGACCTTCTGGCGCTGGGATCTGTGCTGCATGTGCTGAGTGTATATCAGGGCCATAAACTATTCATGCCACAAGGACATCCTCTGGGCTCTTTTGCCAGGAGGCTACAGGGACTTAGAGGTGTGGGCTGCATTTGGTCTAACCCGCCAGCCCCCATTGCCCTCCTAGTGCTGGGAAGAACCCACGTGTCCCGGCTTCTCCTCTGCCCCCCTCCCCCTGCTATAAACCATCAGACCCCACTCCCCTCGCAGAACTGGAGAAAGGCCAGGTGTCCTAGCTCTCAGGCCCCATTGCTCTAACACACCAGCCTCCATTTCCTCCTGACTCCATGTGCATTCATCTATCCATCCAACCCCTTCTATACACCTTCCATCCATACTGTCATAACCAAATTAAGTGAGTGTCTCTGACACAATAGACCACCCCTCCAAATGATTGGCATTATCTTAAATTTGGTATGTTCTGCTTAATTAAGTATTCTTACTTGGCAAACTTTCATTGGCTATTCTAAAGGTATAAAAGTTTGCGTTGTTTCCACCCAAGTCGGAGAGCTCTGAACACGTGGTAAGGTACAGAGGACCTCACCATGCAGCAGAGAAAAGCTGGTGGCCTGATCACCCACTAACATCTCCCCATCTGTACCCGACGTATTCCTTGTCCTGCACGCCCGTCGCATCTACAGGTTCATCTTGTTGACTTGTGTTATCTTCTTTCTGTAACTATGCTAGCAACTTTACCACCTGCGTTGCGGCCACCAGTGGCGTAAGTAAAGCTTAACTAAAAGTTATTTTTGCAACCAATATGCTGTATCCTGCCTCTCCATCCACCAGCCCACCTGACGACCGCTTAATTAAACACTGTTCCCCTCGGTCTGCTCTGACCGGTCGGCTGGCTGAGACACATACATCCATCTGTCTGTCCACATTGCCAGCCCCCAGTCCCCACCTAGAACGGGAGAAAACCCAGGCATCTGGGCTCCAACTCCCTTGCTATAATCCCCTACAACAGTATGCACTCTCATCCCAGAGAACCCAGGTGTTCAGGCTCCTAATCCTGCATGCTCTCACTCCCAGACCCCACTGCCCTTCCAGAGCAGGGAAAGAACCCAGGCATCTGGATAGGAGCTACTCATCTCCTGCTCCTGGCTTAGTGTTAGGACCCAGGCTTTTAGCAGCCTTTGGCTGTAGGGAAGAAGTCCCTGGGAGGGCTGGGTGATAGAAGGTGGAGCAGGAGGGAGTTGCTATGTCTGCTCTGATTGTCTGATTTAATTCCCTTGGCTAATTGCCTCCTCCATGGGCACAGACAGATGTTGGTGGAGTCTAGTGGGGGCAGAATGATTACATCAGACAGTCTGTGGAGAAAAGGAGATAGAACAGTGCTGTGAGAGTGAACCCAGGCAGCTGGACGTCCGCTTTTCCCTGCTCTAAGCCACTTCCCTCTCAGTTCCCCACTCCCTTCTCAGTTCTAGGAAGAACTCAGGCATCTATGCCCCCAAAACCCCTGGTTTAACCCACCAGACTGACTGAACTCCCAGAGCCTGCTTATCTGACTATCCTCCTGTACCATATTTACTCACCTACCATACACATTTTCCCAAGAAATCAGCTACACAAAATCAGGGTCCAATGTCTTAAGCAGTGAGACTGATTTTTTTTTTTTTGTCATTGGAATATGAGCATGGAGGCTCTGTGCTACCAGAAGACTGTCAGGATTTTCCCTCCACCTACCTCCAGGTCAGAGCAATGGTGTTATCCCTCTTACAGCTATAAGGATCCCCTCCATCACCACTGAGCCATGACTAGACACATCAGGTACTTGTACACGTGATGGGGGATTATTCCTCAGGGTTTCATTCTGTGTCCCATAGATTGAAACTGTGGTTTATAATTTTTTATGTCACTGTGTACCCATGAGGGCTGATAAATTGCTCATCACACTATTCACAGTAAATTACTGCAGGGGACAACACATAACAATCCATCTCGCTGATCTCTTAGTACTAAATTACAGTAGGGGGCATCTATAGCTCACAATTAAATGGCATTTAATTACTTTCATTCATTTAATAATTTTACACATATTTTACACTTTTTTTCCTTTTTTTCACCAATATTTTTAATTTTTTTATTCTTATTTTATTTTGATTCTTTTAATTCAAGCCAACTTTATTTCAGGTGTAAATCCACTTTTTTCTTAATTTCACTTGAACAGAGCACTGATAGTAGGCCAGATGGCTGTTGAGAGCAAAAAGGGGTGGGGGCGGCTGCAGGGGTGAGGGTCCAAGCCAAGGCAGCCCCTGTGTGCAGCCGCAGGCCACACAGCTGAGTTGGGCTGTGCTTGGCATAGGCAGCAAAGGCAGGATCACAGCCAGCCAGGATTGCAGCCCTGGCATGTGGATTACTGCCCAGCATGGCAGCCAGTCAAGTTTTAGTCTACTCTGTGAAGGGGAAGGGCTTGGAGCGGGGCAGATAGATGCCCCCACAGTGTGGATAGGGGCTGGGGCTGAAGTTGGGGTGAATGCAACCCCGAGCCAGGTCATGGGATGCTCAGAGCCCTGGGCAGTTCATCCAACGGCACAGTGGGGCTCCTGCCACTGTGTACCCTGGCAGAGGCCAGGAAGGCACATGTGCCCCATCCCCGACCTGTGCATGAGGTGAGGTTGGGTTACCACTGTAGGCTGTGGCAATGATTGTTTCATCATGTCCTTTCTGAGCTGGACAAGTTTATTAATGACACTGCCTCTGGTCTGCAGCATCAGGGAACAACAAAGTGCTGTTCTCTCTGAATCAAAAACATCTCAGACTAGACCCATGCCAATTTCCTTTCTGCCTCATCTATCATGGTTTCATCCTCCTCCATTGGATCTACCTCTTGCCGGACAGTATAGGCCTGCTGCAAGACCTCCCTTTCCCCCAGGCTTGCATCGTATTTTTTGCCATCTTATTTTCCTTTTGTAAGATGTCCAAGAAAAGGAAGCCCCAGTTAGGAGCTGTCACTGGGATTGTGGGTTGTTTGCAACACATCCTGTTTCAGTTCCATTCATTAATAGGAAGAATGATGAAACAATTGACTGATATAACCCTGAATAGCCTGTCCTACAGGTAACCCTAAGCAGTGCAAACTCTATAATAATCAACAATCAGTAAGCCAAGCCCTCTGATACCACCATATCTGCACTGAGGGAAACACACACGATCTCCAGCTTAGAAACCTCAAAAGAGCCCTCATACAACAGGGTTACTCCTCCAGAGAAATAGATCACACCTTTGAAAAAGCCATGCAGACACCATGTGAGGAATTACTCCATTACAAAATAAAAAAACCCATATCACGTATTCCACTAGTATTTACCTACCATCCTTCCGTCAAACCAGTAAGGAAAATACTTAAACAACTTCAATCAATATTTGAAAAAGACCCAAGACTGAAAACAATCTTTCCTGATCCACCATCGTAGCCTTTAAATGGGCTCCAAATATGGCAAGGCTCATTATCGGAAGTAAACTTTCCACAGACCAAATCGCCACCAATGGATCCAAACCATGCCCAGAAAAGAGTTGCAAAATGCGTCAACACATCTCCACGATCTCCACAATATCTACTCCAGAAAACAAAATCATAACCATCCCTGGAGCTTACACCTGCACATCAAAAAACATGATATACTTCATCCAATGAACAAAATGTTCAGACAGTAGGTAAGTGGAAGAGACAAACTAGAACCTGCAGTCACGGATGAATTCACACAGGAAATCCATCAAAGACAGAAAACCACATTTGCCTGTAGGGGCACATTTCTCTCAAAATGACCACTTTCTGTCAGATCTCTCAGTCCTTATCCTCAAAGGAAATTCACAAAACACCTTCAAAAGATGTGCCCATGAACTCAACTTCATCACCACTCTGGACACAAAAAATCATGGACTAAAAAGAGATATGAGCTATCTTCCTCACTATAGTCTACCTAAACCCCAACCATACCGGGTATCCATACTATAACTCACGAAAAAAAAATTCTTCCCCCTGCTCCCACATGTGGAATATATGATTGGCCTCAGAGCAGTTCAGCTGCCATATCCACATCTCTGAAGAAGGACTCTTTGCTGTCCTTGATTCCTGTGACTTGCCTAAGTTCAGTTTCTGCCTTGGCTTTTCTGGTACACTCTCTACAGGTGTGGACTAGTGTTGTGTAGTCCTCTTTGGTGATGATTCCTGTTTTCCATCTGGTGTAGGTTTCTTGTTTTAGTTTTAGGAGGTCCAAAATTTCCCTATTAAGCCAAGGGGGTTTCCCAGCCTGCTGACGGCATTTCCTGCAGGACAGAATCCTTGTGCTTTGAGGATTATGTTCTTAAGGAACAGCCTTTCACGGACTCCTCTTTCTAAAGGGCCATGGTGTCTTAGTGCCTGACTGACCAGTCTCCTGAGTTTGTGAAAGTCAGCCTTCCCAAAGTTGAGGATTTCTGTTTTACTGAGAGATTTGCCCACACTGTATTGGACAGAGAAAGTGACCAGATCATGGTCACTGTCACCAAGCTTCCCCTCGATCCTCAGATCAGTCACCAGTTCATCCCCTTTGGTCAGTAACAGATGCAGCAGTGCCTCCCCCATAACTGTCCTGTAAACTTCTTGCATTAGATAAAGCTCATCAGCACAAGTGAGGAAGCTATGCGACTGGTCAGATTTGGCCATGTGCTCTTTCCACGAGATGTCAGGGAGGTTGAAGTTCCCCATGACAACTATGCATTGGGAGCATGCAACCTCAATCACATGTGGTTGGCATGACCTGGGCTTGAACTGTTAATTGACTGCCCGTCCCCCAGCAATCATAATTTAAAGCCCTATCAAGTAGGTCAGCCATTCTGGCTGAGAAGAGTTGCTTCCCTTTTAAGCTGAGGTGGAGACCATCCCTTCCCAACAAGCCACTGCCTCTCTCCCTGAAGTGTGGCCCATGGTCAAAGAAGCTGGACTCCTCACAATGGTACCATCGCCAGAGACTTCTGTTAACCTCTTCAATGCTCCCAAACCCCGCTGCCTGCATCTGTGCTAGGCAGCCTCCACAGCCAGAGAGCAGGGGCTCCATCTGGGTGGAGACCAGGGCTGTGGGTTCCACCCAGGTGTGGGTAGAGGCTGGAACCATAGGACTGAACCATAGGCTCTATCTGGGTGGAGGCCTTGGTGATACCAGAGTTGCGGGGGGCAAGCTTTAGGGGGGATCTTTGGGGTATGGCACATCCCCCTCACTATGGTCCATGTAGTAGTCTGGGCTACTACTCTACTACTCTACAGACCCTTCTCTTCAGGCTTGCTGCCTAGAGCCTCATGCCCTCCTGCTTTCCCTACCTAGGGTAGAGGCTTGTCTCTATCATTCTATCTTTTTAGCACAGGGGGAAAACAGTTTTAGCACGTTGGCTAGTGAGCTGAAGTCCACTGCGATGTCTTGCTGGACTCTCCCACACAGCCACAATTTTACCTGCCATGACTTGTTGTTACAGGAGAAAATAGAAGGTGGGAGCATGTGGGTTTTGACGGTTTCACTCTTGAAATCTGTCTTAGTGTATTGAGGGCTCCACCAACCCCTACACCCTCATCCGTTCCACCCTCATTAACTACCGTTAATTCAGTAGTCTCAACAATCTGCCTCCAAGCAATACAATTCTCTGTGAGTCTCTAGGTCTGGCCAATCAATAGCCCCAGTGGGCCCAGTTGTACTTCACCCAGCTTGGAGCTTTGCACAGACCTGCCATTAATTCTAGCCAGTTCTTTTACTGGCCTATTGTCCCGATAGTTGCAAAGGCATTATCTATCTGGGATGTCTTCCCTCTCACTCTAACAAAAAGGAGAACGAAAACAAACTGGCACATCTCTGCCTTTATATTCCCAACTTTATGGTACCCTGTTTCTTCAGCCCTGCTATTAGGGTCTTTCTGGTACCTTCTAACTGCCCCACAGCAGTTTTAGTATCTCTCCGAGCGTTTTCTTCAGGGTTCTCTCCCCTGGCATCTCCCTCCACAGAGTTGCTTTTCTTAAACCTGATCTCCGTTGCTTTATCAGGGCCTTTGGCTATCCCTGCCATCTCTCTGCCTGAGTCAGTCACTTCCAGTTTCTGGTGTTCCTTTTGTGCCTACCCCAGGTCTCCTTTTATCCTGGAGTTCCGACTGACTCCCCCTCCCTCCTAAAACACCAGGTGAAGAATGAGCCCTGCAGGGTTCTTTGCAATTCAGAAGGGACCAAGTTACTTCCCTGGGGCTCTTCTCTTTCCTCACACTGAGCCAAGTAAGGACCCGGGGGTGGGGGCATGACCCTCATCTCACCTTCCTAGCACCCAGCCACTGCAGGCCCCACCTACCTGCAAGCAGTGCTGGGGGTCTGGGTGGGGGTTCACTGAGTGTGCACTGAGGTCCTCAGGGTCCTGGGCTCAACAGAGGTGCGATGGGTTTCTGCCCATGCATCTTGCTCTGGAGTTGGGTCCAAACTGGGGCTTCATGGACCCTTTGAAATTCTTTACATGTGCAGTAGAGCCTGCTACTGGCATTGCACTGCTCCCAGTGACTGGGGATCTCTGTCCCCATTGTGTGGGAGAAGGGGGCAGGTAAGTACCCCTCCCCCTAGTCCCTCAGTATGGGGGGGAGAGCTGGGTAAGAGTTCTTGCGGGCTGGACCAAGTAGGAGCTGGGAGGGGGGTGTGACCCTCTTCAGCTCCTCTCAGCTGCCTAATACCCACTCACCTTGGGCCCCACCTGCCTCCTGGCAGTGCTGCGAGTCTGGGTTGGGGTCCACTGGGTGTGTGCTGGGGGTCCTCAGGGTCTTGGACTCAATGGGGGTGGGACCAGTTTCCACCCTTGCATCTCACTCCAGAGCCGGGTCCAAACTGAAGCTGGGAAACCAGCACAGACTGGAGCTGAGTGAATGTGTGAGCACTGCTGTAGGCAGCAATGGTCAAGAGAAGGCATGATGGAGACTTTGTTGTTGGTCTCTCAATCATGAGTAGAGGCCACAAATGATTTGGGTGACAAAATGCACAAGGCATTTCAAAAGATTGAGGAGCATGAAGCAACAGCTCACTGGGACATCATGGCCAGGACAATAAGATTCCTTGATGTGGCCGGTAAGTTCTGTCAGCATGCTGAGCAGGCCTGGTGGCCAGAGAGAAAGTTTAAACAGGAGCTCCTTAAATGACTGACTCTAGGCCCCATTTGTGAACAGCTTCCCTCCCTACTCCTCCCCCCCCCCCCCCGGGGTGGGTTTTGG
>JAGPOW010000315.1:68136-80586 GCA_030014935.1 Caiman crocodilus | reverse complement strand
GTGACCCTGGCACTCGTTCCTGCCATTGGCAGGGGGTCAGACTAGATGGCCTGCTCTAGGCCCCTTCTGACCCTAGTTACTATGAAACTATGAAACTATCTACTCAGGTCCCTTCTGACTCTACAAACTATGAAACTATGAATTGGCAATGATCTCCCGTTGACTATTGAAAGCAATCCAGGAGATTGATATTGTGAGCAGGTTGAACAGTACAATTAATGACATTACATCATGTTGGAAAAAAATTTCCCAGAATAGCTTCAATCCGAGTTGGCAATCCTATCACCTGACCTGGCATCTTAAAGGTGTCATCTTCAAGGACCTTGCATCTCCCTGGTCATTTGCATGTTGCCAGGTCAACTGAGCCTACTTCTCCCCTTCCAGGATGGGGAGGAGGACTTAACTGGAAGTGGAGACCTGACATGAACAACTCTACCTTGAGCCTAGGCCCTGATGTGAGGGGACCCTTGAGGGGACAGGAGCAACCTCGGGGGTTGCTCCTCATTAAACTAACAAAGATGAGGGAGAGACTGGGTTGACAGCTTGTCAAGCACGGTTGTCCAGCCAGTCCAAGGCCACTGGACCACTGGTCCAGCCAATACTAAGTCACTAGCTGACACAGGGCAGCAGAGATCAAGTCTTCACACAGCTTTCCCTGAGGTAAGTACACAGGGTGCAATTAATTAGCAGATAATTAATGGGCTGATTACCTGCTGGGTAACCTCCAGCTGGTGCCAGGGGCTAGTAAGGGCCTGGCACCAGTCTGCATAGCAGCAGGAGGAATTTCATTGCTTAAACAGGACAGACCCTTCGGCTGACTCAGGGTTCTAGGATATGGATGCCAGGGTCTGGCATCTGGACTCTGGGCTCCAGGTTTTAAGCACTAAGATCTGGATTCCAGCCTCTAAGTTCTGGATTCTGGGCTCCAAGCTCTGGGATCTAGATTCTGGATTCTAGGCTCTGGATTCCAGGCTCCAGGCTTCAGGCTTTGCACTCCAGGCTCTGGATTTCAAGCTCCAGGCTCTACATCCTGGGCTCTTGGTTCCAGATTTCAAGCTCCAGGCTCTAGGCTCGAGATTCTGGGTTCCAGGTTCAGGATGCAGGCTCTGGGCTCTGGAATCATGGTTCCATGCTCTGGGCTCCAGATCCTGGATTCAAAGTTTCAGGCTCCAGGTTCTGGATTACAGGCTCTGGATTACAGGCCCAGGGCTCCATATTCTGGTATCTGGCTTCCAGATTTTGGGTTCTAGGTTCCAGACTCTTAGCTCTGGACTCTGGCTTCAGATTTTGCGATTTCAGACTTCAGACACCAGATTCCAGGAACCAGGCTCTAGATTCTGAACAGTGGGTTCCAGGTTCCACAGTCTAGGCTCTGCATTCTGGGTTCCAGGCTCCAGTTTCTGAGCTCTGGCCTCCAGGAATTGGGCCCCAGGTTCTAGATTCTGGGCTCCAGGTTCCAGATTCTAGGCTCCAGGCTCTGGGTTGTGGGTTCCAGGTGTCAGACTCTAGGCTCTGAGCTCTGGATTGCATGGTACAGGCTCCAGATTCTGGGCTCCAGGCTTCAGTTTCAGTGTTCCAGACTCTAGATTCCAGGCTCCTGACCCCAGATTCTGGATTCCACTTTCCGGCTCGAGGCTCTGAACTCTGCATTCAAAGATCACAACTCCAGGCTCCAGAGTCTAGGCTTTGGGCTCTAGCCTCTAGATTCCAGGCTCCAGGCTATAGATTTAGGCTCCAGGCTCTAGCTCCTAGGCCCTGTCTTCTGATTCCAAGCTTCAGGTTCCTTATTCCTGGTATCTGCCCCCTGGTCCCTGGTGCCTGCTGCTTTACCCTCTGCTTCTGGCTTCCCAGTTCCTGTTGCCTTGTGTTGGCTTGTGTTGTGTTATCCCCTCAAGTTGTGGCTTCATTATGGACCCTTGAGAAGGCAGCAGGCTCTAAAGTGGGGGTCTAGAACATGGGAGGGTGCCAGGATCTAGAACATGGCTCAGATCTAGAATCCAGGATGGCACCAGGCTCTGGAAGACGGGTGATATGATGATCTAGACCCTGTCCACATCCCAAGCCCCACCTGCCTAGGTCTTGGTTGCACTTCCTGCTTCCCATGAGCCCTCCGTTCCTCTCCAGGAGATGCCCCCCACCCCCAGGCTAGATAGAAGAGTACAAAACCTAGATGTCTTGAGCTCATGCTATCCCCACCCCATTCTGACAGCACTTCCACCCATATTTCTCACCTACAATATGCCTCAGGATATAATACACCCCCGGTTTTTGAAAAGCAGAATGAAAAAGAGAAAAGCCAGGAGCAGCTAATAGACACCAACATTGCCCAAAGAAAGGTAAGCTTAATTAATGCAACACCAAAACCATTAAAAAAGGAGAGATGATCTTTAATACCCGCAGACTGAAGAGCAGTGAGCCATGAAGTCAATGGACACTCAGATGCCAGAAAAATCATGCCACTGCTGCTGTTCTGTGGAGTGGGAATGAAAGCAACAGCAAATCAGCTTCCCCATTTAATAAGAACATAAGAGCTGCCATGTCCTGGGTCAGATCCTAGGTTAATCGTGCCCAATCTCCTGTGTCACATGGCAGTAGAGAACAGAGGCTGAAGGGAAGTGAACTGGGTCTCACCAGGGTTTCTCCCACTGTTCCTCTCTTACTTGCATTCTCCAGCATTGAAAGTCTAGGAAGTTCTGATTCAGAGGCCATGCCCTTCACTCCCCTGCTCAATAGCTCCTGATGCCCCTTTCCTCCAAAAATGTGTCCAATTCCTTGGTGACTAAATTCTCAGCTTCCACCACATCTGGTGGCAATGAGTCCCACCGTTTAATGACACACGGTGGAGGAAAGAACTTCCTTCTGTTAGTTTTAAACTGCCTGCCTGCTTGTTTCATGTATTGATTCCTGGTTCTTGGCTGGTGAAAGACAGTCAACTATAAATCCCTGGTGACTTTCTCTTTGCCATTTAGTATTTTGTAACCCCTGCTCATGCTCTTGCCCTCCCCCTAGTCTTTTCTAAACTGAATAGGCCTGTCTGTGCATCTAGCCATCCCACACACCATGTATCCATCCATCCACCCCACACTCTAGCTATTTCTCTATACAGTCCACACTCCATTCCATCCATCCATCTCTCCATCTATCCACCCCATACTAACAATCCATGTATCTACCCCACATCCTATCCATTTGTCCATGTATCCACCCCACACTCTCTCTATCCTTCTCCTCATCCCACACTCTATCTATCTATCTCTCTATGTATCCACCCCCACAGAGCTGATATTTCCACACCTTAGTTCATGTTCACCCAAACTGATATTTCCAAGCCTGAATTTATATGTCCACACATGGGTTCATGTTCACCTGAACTGATATTTCCATACCTGAGTTCATATTCCCATGCCTGAGTTCATGTTTCTAACTAGAGGCAAAATAGAGCCTTGAGGTACTCTGAGATAGGAGCTACATTATCAGGAGCAGCTAACAGACAACAGAATTGCAGAAAAAAGAATAGGTTGATTAATGGAGCCTTGAGCGGCACTTAAAAAAGGAGAGAGAGTTGTTAACACCTGTGGGGTAAAGTTATTAGCAGGAATCAGGGAGATTGTAATGAGCTAGAAAGTCATTTGACTTCGCTAGGGCTCCCTGAATAGAAATGTCCCTGCTGCTGCCAGGCAGTTGGGTTTAAACTTTGGCTGGTGGGGGAATCAAAGGTGAAGGAGCAAAAGTATCAGTATCTATCCCCAGGTCCTCCCCATCTCCTGTTTGTTTCCACTATTGCAGTTGTGGGTTGTGGCTCCCAGTCCTGGCCCTTGTGGCCACAGAGAAAAATCTGTCTTTGTCATCTCTGTCATGGCCCTTCAGGAATCGGAAGCCTGATTCAATCCACCCCTTCTCCCCTCTGTCATCTCTTCTAAAACCTCTATCCTCAGAGCTCTTCCAGCCTGACCTCACCCATCTCATCTCCCAGGCCCCTGATACTTACAGCTGCCCAGCCCTGGACTCTTCAAGGTCAGGGCCCAAGCCAGATACAGGGCTCCAGGTGAGGCCTGGTCCATGTGGAACAGAGTGGGGGAATCTACCATACTTTACATGTACAAATCTACATAGTGTGTAAGTCAACTCCAAATTGTTTATCAAAAAAGTAAGATTTTTCATAGATCCAGTGTATAAGTCAGGTAGGCAGCCAAACGGGAAGTGAGTGGGTGGGTGTAGAGCATTAGCAGCAAGTAGGCGTGCATGCAGCAGCAGCAGTGAGCAGCACTCACTGGGCAAGAAGTGAACGGGCAGGAGCAGGGTGACAGCAGAAAGCAGGCAGGTGGGAACACAGGAGCAGCAGCAAGCAGTGCTTGCCAGGAAGGCAGCAGCAAAGCTCAGCGTGGGGAGTTACAAGCGCCAGCAAGTGTCGCTGACTGCTGCCGCTCTACACCCGCGCACTCAATGCTGCTGCTCTGCACCCACCCACTCACTTTCTGTCCAGTAAGTATTGTAGGTAAATGTCCCTGGGTGCAGAGTTTGGTTGCCAAGCCCAGCTCTGGGGTGTTGGGCAGTTCTGGGGGGGGAGGCAGGTGCCTAGCCCCTAGATGTCAGCATACCAGCACAGTATATAAGCCAAGGTAGAAATCTGAGTGAATAATTTGGCTTCAAACCTCAACTTATACACCATGAAATACGGTAGAGCTCTAGTTTTCATTCAAATCCTGCAGAAATCTCTTTGCAGTTTGGGTCCAAGAAGGTAAAAGGTCAGTTTTAAAGGTAAATCAATTGGGGAAAGGTTCTAATGTCAATTCCAACCACATGGTTGTGGGAGCCCCCCCATCTCAGTCTGGGGGGAGTTTGTACAGCACCTGACACCCTCTGACCCAGGGGGCGGAGGGGCAGGGGCAGTGTGTACAGTACTTCGTGCCCTCCCCCAATCCAAGCCTGGGAGGTTTGCACAATGCCTGCAGCCCCACAATCTCAGCCTGAGGGTTCTGGATAGTACCCAGTGCTCCCTGGTCCTTTCTGGGGGGGGTCCGTACAGCACTTTGATGGTGGCCCATAGCTGGGGAGAGCACCCATGCATCTGGGCTCCCCCCTGCCCCACCAGAGCTCAGCTCCAGCTTTGGCTATTTACATCCATGAGCCTGGATTCACCTCCGGCTCCTATCCCCAGCCCCAGGGCATGGGAAGCCTGCATACCTGGGTTCTCTCCAGCTCTTAGGGTGCTGAGGGGTGAGAGCAAGTTGAGATCCCAGATGCCTCCCTTCTACCGCCCCACCATGTTCATTCAGGCATGGGGGGAAAGGGGGCGGTGGAAGTGGGGCAGGGGCTGGGACCCACCTACAGAGAGTTACCCACTTGCCCCTCTCCCCCAGGGTGCTCCTGTCCCCTCCAGAGTCCCCTCACACTAGGGCCTGGGCTCAGGGTGAAGGGATTGGTGTGAACCCAGTGCATGTCAGGAACTCTCCCATGCTGCCCTGGGACTGTGGAAGAGGGCATGGCAGGAGCCCAGTGCATGCTGGGAGCTCTGGGGCTGAGGGAAGAGATTGAAAGAAATTGAGTGTAGGTCAAGAGCTCTCCCACAGTGCCTGAGGGGTGGGAGGCAGCTGGCAGGAGCTCAGTACATCCTGAGGCCTCATGTGGTACCCTGGTGCTGGGGGGGCAGGGTTGTTGGGAGCGCTCATATGGTGCAGGTGGGAGGAGCCGGGGGGTGAGGTGGGGTTGAGGAGACCACAATGCATGCTGGGAGCTCACTCATGGTGCCCTGGGGCAGGGAAGGAAGATTTGGTGTGAGCAGAAAGGGGCTGGGAATATGGATGGCTGGATTTTCTGAGATGCTTGGGTTTGGGGGGGGGGCAAGGCAGGCAGCTCTGTGGGTGGCCCCTGGGATCCAATCACTGTTTAGGCAAGCCCCCCCACCCTGTGCCTCACTCCCAAACTATGGCCCCCCTCCCACTCCAGGCACAGGTCCCTGGATGCCACGACACACAGCCCAGGCATCCGGGACTCATGCATACACACTCTTACCCCTTGGGCACCTTGTGACACCTGACAGGGGTGCAGAATCCATGGAGGATCCCTGCCCCACGTGTCAGGGGCCTGGATGCTTGGGTTCTCTCCAGCTCTGGGAAGGCAGTGGGGGCTAGGGAGTGAGAGCAGTGGGGCTGGGAAGCCAGACACCTGGCCTTGATGTGGGGTGACATCAGGGAGCCCAGATGCCTGCTATCCCAGCTCTGGGAGGGGACCAAGGGCTCCTGGGAGGGGGCTGGGGGCTCCTGTTTGGTTGGTAGGGGGCAGGGGGAGACTCCTTGGTGGCACCCTGTTATCACAGCTGGGAGAGAACCTCAGTGTCCTGGGTTCTTTGACAGCTCTGGGATGCAGGGATTGGAGGTGGCTGCCCAAATGCCTGGGTTCATCCCCAGGTTTCTCAGGAAGGGGGTGATGGTTGGTTAAGAAGGGGGTGGGACTGGACGTCTGGGTCCTTTGCGGGTCAAGGGGTCATGCTCTGCTGAATGAGCCAGAGCTTGGTCCCAGGCTGGGCCCAGACTAATCAGCCTCCCAGGGCGCCGCTCCCAGGCTCTCGGATTCCCATGCAGGGGAGGGGCCCGCTCAGGTTCCCCCCAACTAATCCCTGGGATCTGGGAGCAGAATGACTTGGGGGTAGGACAGGAGGGGCCCAGGCGCCACTACTGGAGGCAAAGAACCCAGGTGTCCAGGCTTCCAGCCACACCCCTGCTCTCCCCCACCATTCCCCTCCCAGAGCTGGAGAGAACCCAGGCGTCACCAGTCCCCGGTCCCCAGGGCAGGGTTTCTTCTCCCTGGAGGCCAAGGATGGAGACAGCTCCCTGCTGCAGCGCTGTTAGAGCTGTTATCCCAGCTCAACCTTGCCAGGGTGGGGGCTGCGGATCAGGAGTGAGGAGGGGCACTGTGGGGGTGTGGGGAGGGCTGCAGGGAGGGAGTGAGGGGCACCGTGGGGGTGTGGGGAGGGCTGCAGAGAGGGAGTGAGGGGAACCACGGGGATGCGGAGAGGGCTGCAACTTGGGATTGAGGGGTACTATAGTGGGTTATGGGGGGTTGTGTGTTGAGTAAGGGTAGGGGCTGTGGTTTGGGACCAAGAGGCACTAATGGGAAGATGGGAAGGTTGCAGTTTGGGAGTGAGAGGCACTGTGACCCGATGGTGGCGTTGCAGGTCAGGAGTGAGGGGCACCACCGGGTGATGCGGGGAGTCCGAGTCAGGATTGTGGAGCACCATGGTGGGGAATGAGGGTTGGGAGTGACGGTCACTGTGGTGGGCTGTGGTGGCTGCAGGTCTGGAACAAGGGGCACCATGGTGGGTTGGGGGGGGCTATGGGTTGGGAGTGAGGGGCACAGCCAGCCTGACTCATGGTCTCCCGACAGGACCCCCACCACCACCACCACCCCACCCCACACCGCCCCCCCGCCCTGGCCCCCCTGGGAGGCGCCGGCACCGCACCAGCTTCTCAGGGCCACAGGTGGCCACGCTGGAAGCCGCCTTCGCCCGCAGCCACTACCCAGATGTGGGGCAGAGAGAGGAGCTAGCCCAGCGCACACACCTGCCAGAGGCCCGTGTCCAGGTGCGGCCGTGTGGGGTGAGGGACTGAAGCCAGTTCTGGGAGGGAACAGTCAAGTATAACACTACAAGGGAGGGCTGAGATGCAGCCAGCTCTGGGGTGGGGCAGACAGAAAATGGTTAGATAAAACAGAACAGAATATAACAGTAGAACACCAGGCGTGGGAGATGCAGTCAGCTCTGGGGTAGAAAAAGCAAGCCTGCATGGGAGGGCTGAGATGCAGCCAGCTCTGGGGTAGGGTGGCTGGGGGATGGCTGAGTAGAACAACACTCACAGTGAGGGTATAAAGCAGCCAGCTCTGGGGTGGAGTATGCAGGAAACAGCTGAGCAGAACAGTACAGATTACAACAGAATAATAGTAGAAAGGGGCAGGGTGTGGGAAGATGCTGCCAGGTCTGGGGTGAGGGCATCTGGGGAATAGTTGAATGTAACTGTGTGGAATATAGCAGGAGGGGAAGGAGAAATGCAGCCAGTTCAGGGGTGGTGGAGGTTGAGAACAGCCAAGTATAACAGCACACAAGGAAGGCAAATACAGCCAGCTGTAGGGTGAAGCAGGCAAGGATGGCCAAGTATAACACTGGGAAGGCTGCAGTGGGGCAGATAGAAACAGCTGAGTAGAACAGCACTTAGAGGCAGGATGAATGTAGCTAGCCCTGGGGATAGCATATAGGGAGGGTGAGATGCAACTTGTTCTGAAGTGGGGCAGCTGAGGACTGGCTGAGTGTAACAGTATAGAGAAGAACATGAGGGCAGGGAGATACCTTGGAGTATAACACTAGGAAGAGGAGATGCAGCCAGCTCTGTGGTGGGAAAAGCAAGTCTGAATATAACACTGCAAGGACAAGGCTGAGATGTAGCCAGTTCCAGGGTGGAGCCACTGAGAAATGGCCACACACAACACTACAGGAGGAGGGTGAAATGCAGCCAGTTCTGGGGTGAGGCAGGCTGGAGAGAGCTGGGTAGAACAGCAGAATAGCAAGATGAAACCAGCTCTCGGGTGCTGCAGCTGGAAACGAGTATAACAGCACATAGGGGGAAACAGGAAATGCAGCTGGCTTGGGGCTGCGTGGTGAGGCTGTGAATTGGGAGTGAAGGGCACCGTCTCTGACTCCCCTCCTATTTTCTAGGTCTGGTTCCAGAACCGCCGAGCCAAGCAGCGCCGACAGGATCGGGCCCGACTTGGAACTGGAGGGGCCCCACCCCAGCCCTGCCCCCACTCCCCAGCCCTGCCCCCTGCCCCCTACCCTCCTTGTCCCTGCCCCCCTCTGCCAGCACCCCCAGACTGGTATGGCTCCCTCCACCCCCTGCCTGGCCCCCCTGGGCCCATGCTCACCTTGGGCCTTGACTCCCCTAGCCCCTGGAACTGAGGTGCAGCTGGGATAGGGTGGCCAAGTGTAATGAGGGTCCCTGGTGCTAAAATGTGACCATCTCTGGGGTGTGGCAGCTGGGAACAGTTGAACGTAACAGTCCAGGTGTAAAGCAAAGATGCCCCCAGCTCTTGGGGTGCAGAACAGGTGAGTATAGCATTGCCTAGGGAGGGCTAAGATGTGCCCAGCTCTGGAGTGGGGCAGTGCGGAACAGCTGAATGTGCCCTAGGTTGAAAGCAGCCAGCTCTGGGGTGGGATAGGTGGGGATGGTAGCTAATAACACCCCACAGAGATGCTGAGATGCAGCCAGCTCAGGTGGAACAGCAGGGGACTGCCTGAGTAAAATAAGCCCACCCTTGGATTTCCCCCCTCCCACCTGTGTCTATTCAGACCCATTCTATTAATCAGTTTCCTCACTCCCACCCCAGAACTAGCTACATCTGAACCCACCCTGTGGAGCATTAAGCTCAGCAATTCTTCTGTGCTCCACCCGAGTTCACTGCATCTCAGTACAAGCCAAGCCCTCTCTCTCTCTCTACATGGTGGTATACTTGGCCATTTGGCCCTGCTCCATCTCAGGGCTGGCTACATCTCCATCCTACTTTTATGGGGTGTTATACTTTGCCATTTTCCAGTGGCTCAGCCCCAAAGCTGGTGGCATCTCAGACCTCCCCAGGCACTGAGATACTCAGTGGTTCTCCAGAGCTTCTTCCTAAAGCCAGTCACATCTAAGTGCAGGCCAAGCCCTCCCTATGTGGTGTTACACTCCACTGTTCCCCCAGGCCCCTCCCCAGACCTGGCCACATCTGAGGACCAGGCAAGGCCTCCCCTTCCCCCACCATTATACTTTGCCATTTCTCCCTGCTCCAGCCCAGAGCTGTTTGCATCTCAGCCAAACCCATGGGATGTTATACTTGTCTGTTGCCCAGCTGCTCCACTAGAGTTGCCAACATCTCAGCCCCCTCAGCACTGTTGTACTCAGCTAGTCCCCAGGCCTTTCCCACCAGAGCTGGCAGCTTCCTGGCTCCAAGTCAGTGAAGCGAAGCCTGTTCTGCTCCAGAGTTGGCTGCATCTCAGCCCTCCCCACGCACTGTTAAAAACTCAGCCATCACCTGCTACTCATCCCCGGCGCTGGTTGCAGGTCGAATACCCGCCGAGATTAAACGGGCTTGGCTCAGATACTGTCTGAGATCCTGTTATACAGCTGGCTGCAACCTGACCCCAGGCAACCCCGCCTTGGCGCTGGGAGGTCCTGGTCACACACGGAGACCCCGAGCCCAGGCCAGGCCCCGCCACGCATCAAACTCGGCTCCTCCCCGACCTGCCCCGGGTCTGGCTGCGCGGGGTGCTGGGGACTATGGCCAGACTGGAAGGAGGACCAGCCCTGCTGGAGCCAGCGTGAGGTGGTGCTGGACACTGGCTTCGGGCTCTCAGCCCCCTGCCCGCGCCTCGGAGCCCGGGCGGGCGTTGGATGGGGGGGATAACAGGTCTGTTGACAGGTGGGGAGGACGGGGGTAAAGCCCCGGATGTTGGCCGAGGCGCGGGGGCAAGGTCCCAGACGTCACGCTCCGCAGGGTGGGGCGGGGCGAGGCGCTGCGCGCGGAATCGAGGATACCCAATGTCCCGGATGACTGCAGTTGGGACCGCGTGGGGAAGACGGAAGAAGCGAGGGGATGAGGTGGATAGTTTTGCGCATGTGCCCAAGAGCCGACTAATTGAGGTGCGGCGTGCGGTCACGTGGCCCGCTACCGGGGGGCGGGGTCCTATATCAGCGCTGGGCGGGCGGTGTTTCGGCCGCATTCTCTGTCTTCCCCGTTAGCAGCAGACGGCTGAGGTGAGTAGGGTGGTTGCAGCCTTTTTGCCACTGGAAGCTGGTGCCGATGTTGGCGCTTTCTTTGGGCCGGGTCATGGGTGCTGAGCTGGAGGTTTCCTGGGATGTGTGGGGGAGCCTGGGCCTTGGCACGCATGCGCAGGCGGGTGGTGAGGTGTCTTGGACTAGAGGGGTGGGTAGCGCGCGTGCGTGTCCGAGGCGCCTTGGAGCTGGCGGCGGTGGATCTTTGCGCATGTTCGGAGAGAGGCCTTCGGAACGTCGGCGCCCGGAGAATTCCAACCGGGGGTGGTGACGGCTGCTGCTTCCCCGTGCACCGACCACGTGGGTGCCGCCATCTTCCCTGGCGGGTCCCTGCGTCGTCTTCCTCCTCGGGTAGTGGGGAGACAAGATGGCGCCTGTTTGGGGCGGGGAGCGTTGCGTGGGCTGCTGTGGGGTGGCACAGGGAGGGCTCCTCTGGGGTGGGTAGTAAGGGGGGGTCTTGTTCCTGAACGGGGGTAGTGGGTCTCTCTGGGCTGGCAGTGTTTGGGGTTTTTTGGGTAGGGAGGAGTAGGGTGGATCTGTTCCTTTGGGTGGGGGCTGGGGTTCCACCAAAATGGTGGTATGGGGGAATTGGTTCCTGTGAGAGAAAAAAGGGGTAATGGAGTCTCACTGCTTGGGGGATTGAGGGCTGTAGAAGAAATTTCTCCTAGGGGTGGTATAGGGGAAGTCTGGCTTCTGTCAGGGGTAGGGAAGAGATAGTGGGTCAGTCTGGCTGGTGGGGGAGGGGGATTGGTCTCCTGGGGGAGGTGCAGTAGTAAGGGTCTGGATCTGGCCTTTAGTGAGGAGTCATCTCACTTGGAAGGGTCTAATAGTATGTGGCTCTGAGCAGGTGGGGCTGCCCAGGAAAGGTGTCTGGGCTCTACTGGGAGAGCCTGGGGCTTTGCTGAAGGTTGTGGGTATAAAGTTCCCTAAAGGAAAGGGGCTGAATGTCTTGAGAGCAGGATGTTCCTGCTCTTAGCCCCTGCGTAAGGCCCCGTGCCTACTTTGGGAGTTGCTCTATATTAGTTTAGGCTCATGGAGGTTGTTAGATCTAGGCAGGAAAAAGCCTGAGGATGGGGTGAGTGCATTTTTCCTATGGTGGAGCTCCTTTTGCCTTCTAAGAAGGGAGGTGAGGGACAACTGAAGCAGTAACAGAATAGCTGCGCTGCCTGAAGGCAGTAGCTAAAGAGGTGTGGGGGTCCTTGCAGGAGTAGGCAGCAGTGGGGGTGGAGGCTTGGGAATCTGATCTCAATGCTGGGGCTGGGCAGCAAGTGCTTGGGATGGGAGTGGGCTTTTTATTAAGGGGTCTGGGTAAAAGCCCAGCACAGCAGTCTTTACCTACTTGCATGCCCTCTTCAGCCTGGCCATCATGTCTTCCGAAGAAGGAAAACTCTTTGTTGGGGGCCTGAATTTTGACACAGATGAGCAGGGATTGGAGCAGCACTTCAGTTCCTTTGGCCCCATTTCTGAAGGTAAGATCCGCCACTCTCTCCCCATCCCCCATTTGTGCTGAATGATGTACAGACATGAAGCTGAGCTGTAGCCCCCCTGAGTCAAATATCTAGCACCCACAGTATCAGTTTCTACACCACTAACTTCACAGAAGCAAGGTGTCATGCATCTCTTGCCTGGGCCTTACCCCCCCCCCCCCCCCCAG
>JAGPOW010000315.1:57171-68036 GCA_030014935.1 Caiman crocodilus | reverse complement strand
CCCCCCCAAAGGTCACTAACCTGCTCTATCCTCTTGCCAGTGGTTGTAATTAAGGACAAAGAGACCCAGAGATCCAGGGGCTTTGGCTTCATCACCTTTGCCAACCCTGAGCATGCATCGGCTGCCATGAGGGCCATGAATGGAGAGGTAAGTCCGTGGTGGGGGTACCCTCTTGCCCTAAGTACCCACAGGGAGGATGAAGTGCAGCCAGATCTAGTCTGGGATAAGCAGGGAAAACCAGAATGTAACAGCCCCTGAGTTCTTGCTGTTTCTGCAGTCTGTCGATGGACGCCAGATCAGAGTGGACCATGCAGGGAAGTCATCTCGGGGCACCCGGGGAGGCATGTTTGGAGGCCGAGGGCGAGGTCGAGGCTACTCCAGAGGTGAGTGCACCACACCCTGCTCGTAGCATCCCCATGGTCACAAACCAAGAAGAATTCTGGCTCTCAAAGCTGCTCCTTTCTCTCTTGTAGGTGGTGGTGACCGAGGCTACGGTGGTCGTTACGACAACCGCAGTGGAGGCTATGGTGGATCCCGAGACTATGGTGGCAGGTGACTTTTGCTTGGCATGAAGGTGCAGTCTGGCTTGGGGCTGAGCATGAGGAAACAACTAAATAAACTGTGCTCCTGTGATGTTTTATGTAGCTGCAATGCAGTCAACTCTGGGCTGTAACAGCTAAATATAACACTACTGCCACACACACAAATCCTGCCCATGTGATGCAGCCAGTTCTGGGGAACAGCTGAATAGAATATTGAGGAGGCCTCATCTGGTGTTCATGTGCGGCTTGCTCTGGGATGCGGCATGAGGAACAGCTTAATAGAATGCAGTAGGGAAAACTGTTTGCCTGTGGCTGAGATGTACAAAGTTGCATGGGGAGAGCTTGCCTGGCACTTGGAGGCAGCCAACTCTGGGGAAGCAACCTACTAAAGCATTATCTGGAAAAGGCTTCTGTGGCACCAAGGTGCAGCCAGCTGTGGGGCAGAGCCCCAGGAACAGTTAATTGGAACACTGAGTGTCCTGAGCCAGCATCTGATCCCTTTGTTTGATTTACAGGAACCAGGGTGGCTACAATGACCGCTACTCAGGCTCCTACAGGGACAACTATGACAACTGAGGTAAGGGGGGGTGGGGTGTAAGGGAGGAAGGGGCCTTGATTTCCCTTCTCCCAGGCTGGGGAGAGCATGGGCAACTCGGGGGGGATGCCTTCACTGTTGTCCCTGCTTCTCATCCTCAGCTCCCCCATCCTCCTTGAGCCGACATCGTCCTGCCACTGGCTGTGTTTTTTGTGGAGCTGCGCTGAGTCCAGTCCCCCCTTCCCACTTGCCCCCTGACAGTCTCGGCCCTGAGATGAGCCCCAGCCGCACCGCCTGCAGCTGCCTGCCCGTCTCCGAGTTGGTTGAAATGCTGCCTTTTTTTTTATTTTTGCGTCCTCTAAATTGTTTTGTTTTGGTTGGTTTTTTGTTGTTGGTTCACTGGGGGCTTGCCCTGCCTATCAGTCTGTATCATCCCACCCTGCCGCCACCAGCATGCCTCTGGCTCGGGTGCCCATCCTGTTCCCCTGGGAAGTCTCTAGCCATGGGGCACAGCTCTGTGGTCTTTCCCCTTAACCCCACCCCCATCTTTTTGTGGGGGTAAGGGTTTTTTGTTTGGGGTTTGTTTTGTTGTTTTTTGTTTTTTTTTTTTTTTCTACTGCCTGAATCCTGTACTTGGAGCTGCCTGTACTCCAGTGAGATCTTACTATTTTTTCCTCTTCTTTTTTTTTTCTTTTTGTTTGTTTTTGTTTTTGTTTTTTTTTGGCTTCACGAAGCCTCATTAAAAGACAGTCTGAAACGAACTCTCTGCTCTCACCATTGCCGTTTCATTGCATCACTGGCTCCGGGGGGCCAGAGCTGGGCTGCAGGCCGCTGCCTGCCACGTGGGTGATCCAGATGCCTCCCAGTACCCCTGGGATCGCTGGGGAAGCCCCTGCCGGAGGATTTGGGACCCTAAGCCTAGAGTTGTGCCCCTCAAGATGACCGGGCCTTGTTGACTGGTACGAGACCTTGTCCCAAGGCATCCCTGTACCCCTTGCTGCTCTGGTGTCAGCCCCAGAGAGCAGGACAAGGCAGGGACTGCTTGCTATAGAGGCCTTGAGCCCTGTGGGGCTGGCATGGGTACCATTTGCTCTTGGCATTGTAGTACTGGATGTCTTTCCACTGCTGCCTACTGCTATGCAGGCCAACATGGGGGGAGAGATCCCAGTATGGCCACTATGCTAAAGCTGCACAAGGCTAGAAACCCCCAACCCAGGGTGTTGCTAGATTTCTGGGGGCTGCCTGATGATGATCCTTGCTAGCCAATCTAAATGTAACTTGTTTCTCCAGATTTGGCCCGGGGCTATGTATGGCTGCTCTCCAGAGCCAGTTGCTCAACTGTCCTGCTTGTGTGGGTGCATGGAGCCTGGGGTGGGGGCTGGGGCCAGCTGTGGCTGCTAACCTGGCTTTGCTTTGGCAGGGGGAAGATGACAGCTGCTGGCCTGGAAGGACCTTTCTTACAGCCTTTCCAAGGTAAGGCCTGATGCAGTTGGCTCTGAGGAGGAGCAGCTCCACATGCTGCAGTAACTCAGCCACCCATTCCATGGGCGATGCAAGACCTGGACCTGGGCTGCAGTCAGGTAGGGGCTCAGCTGGGCAAGGACAATAAAAATGTTTGGATGGTTCTGGCTGTGTGTTTTTGAGTTGGGGACACGAGGGGGTGGGTTTGGGCCGTGGGACAGGCCTCCTGCTCTGGGCTCTAGCCCTAGGGCCAGGCCTCCAGAGCTGAAACCAGTGCCACTGTAGGAAAGGGGTCTCTAGTTTCCCTGGCTGGGATGTGCATAGCTGAGGTTGTTTACCCCCTGGGGCTGCCTTGTATATCCTCTGAAGTGGTGGGGCTCACATTTCCATCCAGGCCCTGCTCTTCCTTCTATAACCCTACCCCCTACTTTGTGCTCTACTCACTCTGTACACCCAGTATTTTCTGTAGCCTTGAACTAGTGCTGGCAGAATGTCTAAAAGCTTGGGTGGGGGGTAAAGCCAGGTGCTTTTTAGCCTCACTTGGGCTTCCTACCCTTCCTGGCTCAAGGTAACTGCTACATGTCCCAGGTCTTGCTTCTCCCCTACCCTTTCCCCTATCTAGGAATGCTGGAGGCTGCTCATAGCCCCCTGTTCAAACCCCCCTGTCCCTGAGCTGGTAGTGAGCCCCACTTTTAGCCTCTTTCTTCAGGGCCAAGGGAACCTAGGTGTCCTGTCTAGCTGTTCTCCAGGCCAGAGCTGGGAGACCACCAGCCACAGGCGCTGGAGTCGGATGCAGGACGCAAGGGCTGCCACCTTGTTTCTGAGGAGCCAGAGGCAGAGGGGCAGGCCTAAGGGCTCCACCCATTGCGCATGCCCAGTGAGGGAGGGCAGGCCCCTGCCCCCTGCTGGAGGGGGGAGTGGCCAGATGCTACCAGCACATGCGCAGAATGCACCAGTGGAACATGGCAAGGGGACAATACCACGTGTTGGCAAACCACGTGGCTGGTAAAGGGGAGCTGGAATCTGGCCCCTCCCTTGAGGGAGGCATCAGCATAATATGTGTTGGGAGGTGGAGGCCTGCAAGGACCAGGGCTGGAGTTAGGAGGCAGTGGCATGGGGGGAGGGTGTGTTTGGATTCCATTTTCCCAGGGACCCAGTACAGAGGGGAGGAAGCCAGGTGTCTGTGCCCCTGCCCATCCCTTATCCCCACCCCCTGCTTTATAAAAGTCTGGATGAAAGCATCAGTACTGGACCCCCTCTACCCTCACCACCCCTGAAGCAAGGGGCTACCTGATTGCAGCATGAGCATGATGTCACCATTGTGTGGGTGCTGGGGTGGAGGCATTGCAGGTCCTTGAAGTGGCAGCATGTTGTATGGTGTCACTGCAGCTTCATCTAATATCACCATTGTTCCATCTGACTTCACTGCCCCATCTCTGACTTTTGTCAGGCCTGTTTGGGGGGGATGAGATCTTGAGGGAAGAAGGGATGCATCTAGCTCTAGTGTTATATTTGGCTGAGCTCCTTCCTATTGGTGACTTACCATCTTGAAGCCCCTTCCTTCCCCACCCCCCTTGCATCTAGCTCCAGTCTTAGCTGATCCTCACTCCCCCCTCGCTTGTGACCCTGGGACATGGATTCACATGCGTGCACGCATCAGGGGCCACATAATGCTGTGGGTGGGGTGTAGCTGCCTAGGAACCAATGTGTCTTAAGTTCCCTGCACCCCTGGCCCTCCCTGTTCCCCACTAGCCTGGTGCTGGGGTTCAGGCTCAAGGGGGAGTATCTTGGGGGACAGATTTGGAGTAGTCGGTCTCCCCTCTCTCCTTGCCTGGGGAGTTTGGGGGACTGCAAGGCCCAGCTGAGGTCTGGCCTTGTCTGTTCCTTTCCCTGCAGCCCCCCTATCAATAAATATCACTGATGCATATATGATGCCATACATGCATTAATGATGACTGCATCCACTTTTGCATAATGTAATACTGCAATCCAGTAGCTTTTAGTGCAAAGTGCTTTCATGAAGACATGTCTGATGTCTTGCATTAATGACAGCACACACATTCATCTGATGTCATTAAACTACACTTACTGTATTGTGGATGTGTTTGTAATGTAATTACCATTGTGATTCCATCAGTATACATGTGCTGTCATGAATACAAGTGGGATGCTGTTGCCATATGCGTAAAGTCATTGATACATATGAGGCCATTGATTGTATGCATAAATGTCCTCACGGCTTGCAACATCATTAACGTGTGCTGTCACTGATGTATGGGTGATGTCAATATGATATTCATGCCACTAATATATGGTAAGAAGGCCTCATGTCCCATCTGCCCCCGGCCTTGTCAGTCCTTCCTCCTCACGTCTTCCTGCTTGGGACCAAATCCTGCACCTCCCACCATGCAGTAGGCTCACGCCAAGGCCTGCCCCAGCCCCAGGATACCATGGGAAAGCTCGCATGCACTGGACTAGTGATAACCCTGACCCCTATGTGAGTTTATAGCTTGTGGCATGCTCTAAGCTTACACAAACACCCCTGTAACACCAGAGCACCATGGAAGAGCTTTCAGCATGCTCTGGGCTCACACTAGCCCTCCTTCTCAATCTCAGGGCAGCAGCGGTATAGGGATCATGATTTCAGGGAAATAGAGGACAAGGGGCGTCTAACCACCCACACACCCCTGCTCACTACTGCACAAGGAACTCTGCAGCCTAGTGGGGTTTGGACCAGGGTGTAGTCCTTTGGCTGGCCTCCCTGGAAAAAATGGAAGCAAAAGTCTTAGATTGGCATAAAAATGCTCGTGTGTGCCTGGTTCTTGAGACAGAAACTGGACACATGCAGGCACATTTACACTGATCCAGGACTTTTGCTTCAATAGGTGGGATGCTGCAACACCCTGCAAAATTCAGGACCCTCACCACAGGAGAACTCCCAGCCCCACTCCAGCTCTGCAGGCCCCAAGCCGTTCTGGATCTTTATTAGGGTTGTTAGCTGGGGGTGACCCCCAAGGGCTGTGGGGGGCAGAGGGATGGAACTGGGGGCAGTTCCATCAAGCCTTTCCAGGGGGAAGAACTTGCCTCTTTCTCCCCAATCTCCTATGTTCTTGCTCCTCAGCCCCTCCCAGAGCTGTCTGGGCTCTCACTGCCTTAGGACTGGTGTTGGTGGGGGGATGTGAATATCCAAGGGTGAAGCTGCACCTTGGGATAAGGCAGCTAGTGTGGGTTTGGGGGTAGCCTTGATGCCTGAGTTCTTTCCCCAGTGATGGGAGCACCATTACGGCACTGCATGGGATCTCCCAAGGTCACAGGTTGCCTGTGTTTTATTTAGCTGTGGGTTTAGAGTGCAGCTGCTCTGGCTGCCCCTGGGCATCTGACACCCCTAGGCTGGGCACGGGCCCCATGTGCCCTCCATGGCCCCATGGTTGTAGTCAGGCTGGCTCAGCTCACCACCCACTGAGGGCAGAGACCCTCTGGACACCCCAACACAGAGCCCAGGCACATGGGTACACATGCACGCGCGCACACACACCCTAGGCGTTCAGGGGTTGGGCATACACGCACCCACTCTCACTCTTGCTCTTATGCTATTCAACGATTGCCACATTTAATACAACCTTGGGAGAGCCTAGGGGACCAGGATGAACACACACACATAATCCAAGAGTCTGGGAAATGTGCACACACAAATGCACATGCAACCCAGATGTCAGAGACACTCTCTCTCCTGCCCTCGTGCAATTGCTGCATTGCAGGCAATCAATCCTTGAAAGGCTGAGCAAGGGAGAGAGTCCAGGCATTTGGGCCCCCAGCTCCCCAATTCTCTAACTTCCCCCTTTTCCCATATGAGAAGCACTATGTGGATGCGGGGGGCTGTGGGCCAGAAATGAGGGACACCACAGGGCAGGGCACTGATGTTTTGTGCCTTCCCATTCCCCAGACCTGCCTCCCAACTGCCACTTCACTCCTGAAGAACCCAGGCATCTGGGCTCTCAGCCCCTCTTGCTCTCACCTCCAGCCCCAGAGAACCCAGGCTCCTGGGTTGCCGTGGGCTTTGTATCACAGTGCTGGGTTCTAGATTCTGTTGCCACGACCATGGACAATGCTGACCCAGAGCCACTGCCTGCACTGCACCTGTGTCTCAGGCATGGGGCTGTGGCCGTGGCTGGGGTTGGGCCTGGCCATGCTAGGAGTGTCAGGCACAGAGGCCAAGCTGTTTGGGTGCTGTGAGCTGGCCCATGTGCTGCAGGATGGTGGCCTCAATGGCTATGAGGGATACAGCCTCAGCAACTGTGAGGCCCCCAGTGCTCCCTGTACTCTAAAGGCCTCCCACTAGACCCAACCCTACCAGCTTCTCCCAAGCCCTGCCCCCTGTGCTCTAACCCTTCTCCATGCTTCAAACCCTTTCCACTGGACCCAAACCCCACCCCTTGATCCCCAACCCCTGGCAACAGATGTAAACCCTACCTCTGCCCCCTGCGTCCCAAATCTTGCCTTCATGCACCCAGCCCTACCAGCTGTGCCCCAAGCCCCACCTCCTGATCCTAAATGCCACCCAACTGACCTAACCCTGCTCCCAATGCCCAATAACTGGCCCCCTGGCCCCCCACCCCAAACCCTGCCCCAACCCTTTAAGCCCTCCTCCTCCTATGCAAACCCTGCCTGACCTTTCACCTGCCCTGTATGTTCTGTGCACCTGACCCTGAACCCTAACCTGGCAACGGTGTGCTTGGCTTTCCATGCCAGTGGGGTGGACACAGAGGCTGTGAACCCCAGAGCTGATGGCAGCTGCAACTATGGCCTCTTCCAAATCAACAGTGGCTGGTGGTGCCACGATGGGCACAGCCCTTCTGAGGACCTCTGCCACCTCCGCTACCAAGGTATGGGGGATTGGGAGGGGATGGGGGGGCACAGGCACCCCGACCCTGCAAGGATCTGGGTGGGGGCCCCCTGGTGACATAATGCTGAGGCACCCCCTCTAGGTCTTACCCATAATGCACCTTTTCCAACACGGGCCTTTGGGGGTGTGGGTTGAATGGGGGACAGCCGCCAAAGGGCATGGGTGCAGGTGCTGAGAGCAGGGAGAGATGGCAGAAGTGTGCATGTGGAAGGCAGAGGTAGGCACAGATTACAGGGATGTCTGCTTTATCCATGCATATATTCACATATCTGCATGGATAGGCATATATTTGCATATTTAAGACATGGATGTATATTTAATGCATGAATGTACTTTTATCATGCATATATATATATGCTTATGCTTATGTGCAATGTTATATGCAATCTGTGCTAATATAACAGACATGCATAGATTATGCAGATATATGCTTCTATAACACCAAGATGTACATTGATAATGCAGATATATGCATGTTGAACAGATATACATAAATTATGCCAATCTATGCATATATAATGCAGAGATGTGCACAGTAGTAATACATTTGTGCAGACATGCAAAGAAGATACAAATATATAAATGTATAATACAGTGACAGGCATTTCCAATTAGATGCATACCTATCTAACAGATGTGTGCATAGATGATACAAATACATGGAGAGGTACAATTCTAATGCAGATATATACATATATAACATGGAGAAGTGCGTAGCTAAGGCAGATATGTGTATGCAATGTGGAGTTGTGTATAGATAAGGCAGATACATGCATATATAACTCAGGGATGTGCATAGGTCATGCAGATATATGCACATATAATGCAGAGATGCACATAGGACGTGCAAATATATGCCTATATAAACCAGAGATATATTTATAATGTAGTACATACAAATGCAGATATGTACATGTATAATGCTGTTATATGTGTATGTAACACAGCGACATAGAAAAGGCAAGGATATGCATAGGTCAGGCAGATATATGCATATATAATGTAGAGATGTACATTTATAATGTAGATATATGTATATATAATACAGACATATACATAGATACAGATATATGCTTACATAAAGCAGATATGTGCATAGATAATGAAGATATACATACACATAACTCAGAGATGTGCATAGATAATGTAGATATAGAATCACAGAATCATAGCGAATGAGGGTTGGAAGGGACTTCAGGAGGTCATCTAGTCCAAACCTCTGCTCAAAGCAGGACCAGCCCCAACTATCTCATCTCAACTAAGGCTTTGTGTAGCAGGGTCTTAAAAACCTCCAAAAATGGAGATTGTGCAACCTCTCTGGGTAGCCTGTCCCAATGCTTTACTACCCTCCTTGTGAGAGAATTTTTCCTAATGTCTAACCTAAACTTCCCTTGCTCTAATTGGGTAGTCTTGCTCCTTGTTCTGTTATATATATGCAGATATATGTATATATAACATGGCTGCATGCATTATGTAAATATATGTGCATACAACACAGATGTGCATGGATTATGCAGATATGTGCATGTGTAATGTAGAAATGTGCACTGGTAATGCGGCCAGCCTGTACCTTTATAATACAGGTATATGCAGATATAACACAGATGTGCATTTCTAATATAGATATATGCATATCTAATGCAGAGATGTACATAGATAATGCATATATATGCATATATAACAGAGATTGCCTGGATATAGTCATTCCCTGCCCTCACATTCCCTGCTCCCTCCTAGATTTGCTTACCTCTGACATCAAGCATGACATCATGTGCGCCAAGCGGGTGGTGCAGGACCCTATGGGCATGGAGTCATGGTAAGGGGATTTGCTGTGGGGTCTGGGGGGGAAATGATGGGGGATTCCTCCCCAAAGGGGCATCAGGATAAGTCTCCCTGAGCAGTGTTATATTGTCTGTCCTCCAGCTGCCCCTCACTAGAGTTGGCTGCATCTAGGTGCTAGCCTTCCCTGTGGAGTATTATACTCAGCCTTGCTATTTCTATCCCAGAGCTGGCTGCATTCACCCTCTCTGTGAATGATGTTACACACATTTGCCCCCAAGCTGCTCTACCCCAGAATTGGCTGCATTCACCCTCTCTGCGGCCACATCAGCATGTGCAATTGATGCACAGAAATAAACCTTGGCTCATATCATGTCCCAGTTTATTGCTCCCGGGCACACAATTTGAACATGTGTCTGGGACCAGAGCACATTGAGCCAGGTTGGAGCAGCCCCAGCTGCCAGGAGGCCCAGAGAGTCAGCCTGCCAACCCAAGGCTGCTCCAACTTGGCTCAGCTTGCTGTGGAGGAGCTGGCTGGGGCATGAGGGCTTCAGTGCAGGGGTAACCAGCAGGCAGCCCCCATACTGAAGCACCCTTATGTCCCAACCAGCCCCATCAGTGTCTACACATGCAGCGTTGTAGAGTAAAAACTCCATTATAGGTTAGTACTTGTGTTTACAAATACTAATCTACGACCGAGTTTATTAGTTTACTCTGTCTTAATAGCACGGCACATGTAGGTGCTGAGACATTTACTGAAGAGATAATTAGGCAACTCCGCAGTAAATATCTCATGTAGACGTGTCCTGTGAGTGTTGTTATACTCAGCCGCCCTCTAGCTGCTCCATCCCAGGGCTGGCTGCATCTCAGCACCAAGTGAACCTGCATAGGGCAGTGTTATACTCAGTTCTTCCCCAGCCACCCCTCCCCAGAGCTAGCTGCAGTCTGTTCATTCCCTCCTGTTTTGCTTCCTTTCCTTCCCCTAACAGGGAAGACTGGAAGACCCACTGCGAGGGGACAGAAGTGGGAGAATGGATCAAGGAATCCGGCGTGTGAGCCCCAGTAGTCCATCCATCCATCCATCCTCCTCATGTCTGTCAGGCGAGTGTTCAACCCTTTCCAAAATGTATAAATACCTTGGGGTCAAACCCTGCCTGTGTCTCTGTTTGCCCCCTGGTTCAGCTAGCTCCCTGTGCTGTTATACTGTGCCTTTCCCCAGAGCTGGTAGCTTCCCAGCACCAGCAAACCTTACCCATGTAGCATTAAAAGTAGCCATTCCCCAGCCACCCCACGCCAGAAGTGGCTGCATCAAGTCAGTTCTGTATCTAGCCAGCTCCATCCCATCTGACTCACCCTAGAGATGGCTGCATCCCAGGAATGGGTGAGCCCTCCCCATGTGACATTATACACAGCTGCCCCACCCAAGAACTGGCTGCATCCCAGGACCAGGGGACCCCTCATTGTACAGTGTTATAGGCACAGCTGCCTCACCCCAGAGTTGGCTGCTTCTCAGCACCAACAAATCCTTTTACCCCCTACGTATTTGAAGAAGTCCTTCTTCAAATACGTAGGGGGTAAAAAGAGGGTCCCGGGTAATGTGGGGCCCCTGCGGGACACGATGGGCAACTTAGTCGTCGCGCCAGAT
>JAGPOW010000315.1:38654-55614 GCA_030014935.1 Caiman crocodilus | reverse complement strand
TCCCCCGAGGCCAGGACCAGATCCAGCAGCGCATCCCCCCTGGTGGGGCCATGCACCTCCTGGACCAAGTGGAGGTCCTGCAGCTCCGCCAGGAACTTCCGGGCCCTCTCAGACTTATTATTATGAAGTCACCGCTTATTATTATGAAGAGAATCATGAACAAAACAAAGTATCATGATGCCCTTTTGTAAATCCATAATGCGTCCACACCATGCCCAGTTCTGGTCCCCACACCACAAAAAGGAAGATCCAGAGAAGATCCAGAGAAGGGCAACAAGCATGACCAGTAGTATGGAGGAGTTTCCCTATGAGGAAAGAGGAAAGAGGTCAGGCCTGTTCAGTTTAGGAAAGAGATGCTTGAGGGAAAACATAAAGATTTACAAAATACTACCTGGTGAAGAGCAATATCACTAGGGATTTGTTATTGACTGTCTGTAACCAGCCAAGAATAACAGTGTGAAACTAATAGGTAATCAATCAGTTTACAACTAATAGAAAGAAGCGTTTTTCCCCCCCAGGGTGTCCTTTCAAGGATCGAACTCATTGCCAATAGCTGTGGTGGAAACAGAGTTTGGCCAGATTCACTGAGGAATTGGACACATTCTTGGGGAAAAGGGGTATTGGGAACTATTGAGTACAGCAGTGATGGGCACAGCATCTGAATTGGAACTTCCTAGACCTTAAATGCTGGAGGCTGCGAGAGACAAACAGGGAGGAAAAAACCCTCCTCAAACCCAGGACTCTCCCTTTCAGCATCTGCTTTTTGCTACAGTGTGACATAGGAAACTGGACAAGATGGACCTGCGGTCTGACCTAGTCAGTGGCAGCCTTTATGTTCTTATGTGTCCATACCAGGCAGTTTGCCAATCAGCTGATGGATCAGCTTACGGGTAAGAAGTTCTGCATCCCTACCTAGAGAAGCTAGGCTGGCAGACCTTTGTAATTCATAGGTTCATAGACGCTACGGTCGGAAGGGACCTCAACAGATAATCAAGTCTGACCCCCTGCCTGGGCAGGAAAGAGTTTTGGGGTCAGATGACCCCAGCCAGATGCCTATCCAGCCTTCTCTTAAAGACCCCCAAGGTAAGGGAGAGTACCACCTCCCTTGGAAGCCCATTCCAAATTTTGCCCACCCTTACTGTGAAAAAGTTTTTTCCTGAAATCTTGCCTAAATCTGCTCTCTGTCAGTTTGTGACCATTTTTTCTTGTTACCCAAAGAGGCTCCCTGGTGATCAGAGCATCTCCGATTCCTTGGTGCACTCCCCTAATGAATTTGTAGGTGGCCACAAGATCACTCTCAGCCTTCTCTTTCAGAGGCTGAAAAGATCCAGGTCCCTTAGTCTCTCTTCATAGGGCTTGACCTGTAAGCCTTTAACCATACAAGTCGCCCTTCTATGGACCCTCTCAAGGTTATCCACCTCCTACTTATAGTACGGAGCCCAAAACTGGATGCAGTACTCCAACTGTGGTCTAACCATTGCTGCACAGAACCTCCTTCGTTCTATTTGTCATGCATCTGCTGACGCATAACGAAGTGCGGTTCGCTTTGCTGATGATTTCGTCACACTGACGACTCATGTTCATAGATTTCATAGACATTAGGGCTGGAAGGGACCTTGGAACATCATCAAATCCAGCCCCCTGCCCCAGGGGCCGGAGTCAGCTGGGGTCACAGGATTCCAGCAAGATAGGTGTCCAAGTGTCTCTTAAAGGAGTCCAGAGTAGGTGCCTGCACCACTTCTGGTGAAAGCCTGTTCAAGGCATTGGGGGCTCAGACAGTAAAGAACTTCTTCCTTATGTCCAACCTGAAACAGTCTTGGAGGAGTTTGTGACCATTTGACCTTGTCATCCCTTGGGGTGCTCTGGTGAACAGGCTCCAACTCCAACAGATCCCCCCTGATCCTGATGTATACTCCTTTTATTCTTATAGGCAAGCACCAGATCTGCCCTGAGCCTGCATTTTTCCAGGCTGAACAGTCCCATAGCTCTCAGCCTCTCATTGTAAGGCCTGTTTTCCTGCCACCTGATCATGCATGAGGCTCTCCTCTAGACTCTCTTGAGCTTCTCCACATCCTTTTTGAATTGTGGAGCCCAGAATTAGATACAGTACTCCAGCTGCAGCCTCACCAAGACCAAGAACAGCAGGAGGATGACATCCTGGGATTTGCTAGAAAAGTATCGTGGATGCAAGCCAGGATTTTGCTTGCTTTACCAGCTGCAACATCACATTGGTGGCTCATAGTCATCTTGTGGTCAGTCATGACCCCCAAGTCCCTTTCGGCCGCAGTGCTAGCAAGTGTAGCACTATCAAGCGTATAAGCATACTGCAGGTTTTTCTTTTCAAGGTGGAGTACCTTGCATTTTTCAATGTTGAACAACATCAAGTTTTCATCTGCCCATTTTCTGAGCCTGTCAAGTTTGGCCTGGATCACCATCCTGTCCTCGGGTGAGGACGCTTTACCCCAAAGTTTGGTGTCATTGGCAAACTTGGCGAGTCCGCTTCTGACACCAATGTCCACATCATTAATGAAGATGTTAAAAAGTATAGTCCCAAGGACAGAGCCTTGGGGGACTCCACTGGTCATGGCGCACCACAACGATTGACTTCCATCAGCTACCACTCTCTGGGTCCAGCCTTGGAGCCAGTTCCCCAGCCAGTGGACTGTGATGTAACCAAGGCCTCAGTTGGCCAGTTTTTCCATGAGGACACCAGATCAAAAATTTTTTTAAAGTCAAGATATATGACATCAATCTCTTCTTCCTTGTCCAGGTGGTATGTCACCTGGTAATAGAAGGTGATGAGATTAGTAAAGCAAGACCTACCTGCAACAAACCTGTGCTGGCTATCCCTCCAGGATGTTGCCATCAGCCAGTTTGTCAAGAATGTTCTCTTTGATTTTTTTTCCAAGATTTTCCCTGGGATAGAGGTCAGGCTCATGGGTTCATAGTTCCCCAAATCTACTTTCTTCCCTTTCTTGAAGATAAGCACCACATTGCCCTTCTTCCAATCTTTGGGCACTTCACCTGAGTCCCACCAGTTCTTGAAGATCCGTGCCAGTGGCTGAGCTATGATGCTTGCCATCTCCTTAAATATCCTGGGGTGTAAACTGTCTGGGCAGGCTGACGTGAAGGTGTCTAACCTCTCAAGGTGTTCCTTCACATGGTCAACATTGATGGGGGGTAACTAGTCTCCCTCGCCCTGGCCGTCCCATACCATATTGAGCAGGGCAGTCCCCTGGGGCTGGTGAAAAACCAACACAAGTAACCATTAAGCAGGTTGGCTTTTTCCTGGGCATTGGTTGTCAGTTGTCCCGTATGGTTTAGCAGGGATCCAGCGTTAGCCTTGCTTTTTCTCTGGCTTCCCACCTGTCTAAAAAGGACTTTTTTTTATTATCTTTCATACATGTAGCCAGTTGGAGTTTAGTTACAGCCTTGGCTTTCCTGGTTCACTCCCTACAGGTCAGTAGGGAGTGAAGAATACTCCCCCTTTGAGGTGGATCCAGTCTTCCAATCTTTATAGGTCTTTCTTTCTAGATGCAGGAGATCTACTAGTTCTCTACAGAGCCAAGGGGGCTGCTGTGCCCTTTTGCCGCCTTTCCTCTGAGATAGGATAGACATTGCTTGAGCTTCCAGAATTGCTCCCTTGAGGAGCAACCACTCATCCTGAACTCCCCTCCCCTTTGGGTCGGTCCCTTAGGACCCCACCAGCAAGCTTCCTGAGCTTGTCAAAGTCAGTTTTCCTGAAGCCGAGGACTTCAGCATTGCTGACTGACATGCCAGCTTTATGGTGGATGGTGAAGGTGATCAGCTCATGATCACTGTCTCTCAGCTTCCCTTCAATCATTAGGTCGCTGATTAAGTCATCCCCCATTGCCAGTACCAGGTCAAGCAGCACTTTGCCTCTCATTGGTCCATAGACTTCTTGAGTCAGAGAGTTCATCTGCACACATGAAGAAGCTTTGCGACCATTTGGATTTGGCCGAGCGCTCTTCCCATGAGATGTCTGGGTAGTTGAAGTCTCCCATGACAACCATGCACCAGGAGTGTGCAGCCTTAACCAGTTCCCTGGCGAATTCCTGGTCGAGCTCTTGATCCTGATTAGAAGGTCTGTAGCAGACGCTCACCATTGTGTCGCCTGTGCCATGTTCACCATGGATTTTAAGCCAGAGAGTCTCCAGTCATCCACCCTGGGTGCCAATTTCAGCTTGTAGGGTTGTGTAGCTTTCCTTGACATAGAGAGCTACACCCCCGCCCCTTCTGTCCATATGATTTCTTGTGTACAAGGTATAGCCATTTATACCTGTGGCCCAATCATAGGTGGAGTCCCACCAGGTCTCCATTATCCCCGTGAAATCGTAGTCATTCTTGTTTAGCAAGATGACCAGTTCCTCCTGTTTGTTCCCCAAGCTCCTGGCATTGGTGTACAGGCACTTAAGTGTCATAAATTCATATGAATCTATGTAAGTGTCTCACTGGGGGCCCTTGCCTTCCTTACAGATCCTTCAGGGGCTGGGATAGGTGTGGGTTCCCTTGGTACCTTAGCCTGCTGGATTTGCAAAAGTTGCCCAGTGGGCTTGCAGTGGTAGTCCCCCCCATCCCCTGGCAGGCTCAGTTTACAGCCCAGTTGAGCAGGTCAGCCAGTCCGGTTGAGAAGAGCTTCCTCCCCAGCACAGTGAGGTGGAGGCTGTCCCTTCCCAGCAGACCACTGCCTCTCTCACCAAAGAACGGACTGTGATCATGGAAACTGAAGCCTTCACAATGACACCAGCGCCGCAGTCTTTGGTTGACTACCTTGATCCTCTTCTACCTCCTCAGGCCATAGCTCGAAACCAAGAAGATCAAGGGAAACACCATCTGTGCCCCACCCCCTTAAGCCTCACTTCCAAAGCCCTGTAACATCTCATGACCCAGCTGGGATTGCTCCGACCTGTGTCATTTGGCCCACATGGATAAGGAGCATAGGGTAGTGGTTGGAGGGCTGGATAAGGCTACATCCTATTGGCTACGTCCTGGATACAGGCTCCCAGAAAGCAGCAGACCTCCTGGGATAAGGAGTCGAGGCAGCAGATTGTGCCCTCAATCACCCTCAGGAATGAGTCTCCCACAACAGCCACTCTACAAATGGCCTTAGGGAGTGCAGGGACAGTAGCTGAGGATAAGCCTGCATTTCCTGCAGGAATTGGCAGCTCTGCAGGTTCTATTGGGGTTGCAAAAGGTTCGTACCTGTTGCAAAGCTCCAGTGGGGAGGGGACCTTGGCTCAGCAGGCCTTAGGGCTGTTGACCACCTTGTTCCACCCCCCTTAGCTGGACAGTATGGGAGTTCCCCAAGTCCTCCCTTGTCCTGAAAGATTACCTTGGTCTACCCTCTGCCTCCAGGGGGTGAAGGGCCTGGTAGTAGGAGTCTATCTCTTGCCATCCATCCCTGATGGCACTCAGTCTCTGGACTGCAGCCTGGAGCTCCTCTGTCTGGTGTCCCAGAGACTCCAAAGTGGAGCAAACTTCATAAGGGGAGGTGGCCATGTGCCTGGAAACGTGCCAGGCAGTCCCTGCAGCAGAGAGCCAGAGGCTCTGTCTGCATGGAGCCCAGAACCATGGGCTCCATCTTGGTGGAGACCTCTGAGGTGCCAGAAGGGGAGGCCGCAGACGCCAAGGGAACCCTCGGGGTGTGGCGGGTGCCCATCCTTATTGTACTGCTGGTAGTCTGGCTACTGATGGAACTGCCTTCCCTAGGGCTCACTGGCAGGACCTCGGGCCCTCCTGCTCTCCCTCCTGCACAAACTTCCGCACTAAACTCATGGGCCGGGCCCAGAATCATGCCTGTTTGCACATCCTGTTTGCGAGGCTCCAGTCACATGGCTCCCTGGGGCCAAGTAGGAGCTGGGGCAGGCTGGGGAGCCCGGATCTATTCTGAAGGGTCCCAGCAGGTACACAGGAACCGTGGGTCAGCGCCCAGTGACCCCTCTGAGCGGAACCGGGCAGCGGCTGACCCTGGCTGGGGCGGCATGGACCCAGGCAGCCCTCCATGAGGCCAAATCAACTCAGAGGTCCCGAAGGGGACCAATCTGGAGTCTTAAGCCAGGCGGCAATTCCAGGAGCCTGGGCACAAGCACAGCTTCACTCCAGTGACTGGCCTGAGGGCCAGACAGGCCAGGGCACTTCCAAAGGATCCCAACAGGTATGCAGGGCCCCAGGGTTAGTGCCCAGCAACCCCTCCTAGCAGAACCGGGCGGTGGCTGACCCCAGCTGGGGCGGCACAGGCCTGGGCAGCCCTCCACGAGGCCAAGTCAACCTAGAGATGCCAAAGAGTACCGATCCAGAGGCCCAAGATGGTTGGCAGTTCCAGGAGCCTGGCCAAAAATCCAGCTTCACCCCGGTGACCATCCCGAAGGCTGGGGGAGACCCTCCTCGGCTCCTCTCAGCTGCCTCTCCACAGCTCAGCTGAGCTTGCCCCCTCCCACCATAGGCTCTGCTTACTTCCGGCTGTGATGGGGGTTGGCAGGGGTGCTTCACGGCTGCTGGGTGTCGCTGGGGAGCTACGGGATGTAGGAGCGTGATGGGCTTGCACCGGTGCATCTCTTGCCACTCCCTGAGCCTGGCTGACTATGACTCCGAGATCTCTCTCTGCTTCTGTGCTGCTGAGAGGGTCATTCCCCAGCTGGTAATTGTGCTGGATATTTTTATGCCCTAGGTGGAGCACTCTGCATTTGTCCTTGTTGTACTGTATCCTATTGTGTGCTGCCCACTTTTCCAACCTGTCCATGTCTGCCTGCAATCATTCCCTACCCTCCAGAGTGTTCACTTCACCCCACAATTTAATATCATTTGCAAACTTGGACAGAGTACACTTCATGCCCACATCCAAGTCACTGATGAAGACACTGAAGAGTACAGGTCCAAGAACCGAGCTCTGTGGGACCCCACTGCCCACATTCTTCCAGGTCGATACTGACATGTCTACTACCACTCTCTGGGTGCAACCCCCAGACAATTTGCACCCACTGGACCATGTACACATCTCAGTCACAGCCTCTTAATTTATTTATGAGACTGAGATAAGATACTGCATCGAAGTGCTTCCTAAAATCCAAGAAAATGACATCCACCTCTACTCCTGCCTCTAAGTGTTTTGTGACCTGGTCATAAAATGATACCAGATTGGTCAGTCAGGCATGATCTACCTGCTACAGATCCATGCTGGTTTCCCTGCTGCATTATTTTTCCCATTGGACTCAAACAAATATGCTCCTTAATGATCTTTTCAAAGACTTTTCCAAGATGGAGGTGAGACTGACTGGCCTATAATTACTCTGATCCTCCTTCCTCCCCTTCTTGAAAACAGGGACCACACCGGCCCTTTTCCAGTCCTCCAGGACCTGACCCGAGTGCCAGGAGCGCTCAAACAGCCGTGCCAGTGGTTCTGCTATGACACCAGCCAATTCCTTCAGTGTTCTCAGATGCAGCACATCCAGGCCTGCTGACTTAAACACATCCAGTCCATCCAAGTGACTGCACCAAGTCAGTGTTGACTGTTGGTGGGCTGGTGTCCCTCTGATGCCCATCTAACAACCCGTTAGGAGACTTATCTTGACCCTTGTTCAAGAACACTGAGGCATAAAAACTAATTGAAGAGCTCAGCCGTGTCCCCCCTGTCTGTCAGTAATTGCTCCTGCTTGTCCTATGCTACCCTATGCCTTCCTTTTACTCCCTACATACTTAAAAAAGACTTTTAGTTGTCTTTAATTTATGTTGCCAGCCTCAGCTCCATAGCGGCTTTGGCCTTTCTAACTGCCTGCTTACAAGTGCAGGCCAAGTAGGTATATTCCTCCTTGGTAGCTTCCTCCTGCTTCCACTGCCCAAATGCCTCTTTGCCCTTAGGATTCCCTGGATTTCTTTGTATAGCCAAGGAAGTTTTTTGGCCCCTTTCCCTCACACTGGGATTGTCTCCCTCTGCCCCCAAAGAATCGCTTCCTTTAGGAACACCCTTCCTGGACTCCCATCTCGCCAACACTCCTATCCTGCAGTGCACCATTGACTAAACTCCTGAGCACACTGAAGTTAGCTTTCCTAAAGTCAAACACTTCCCTACTAGTTTTCTTACCCACTCTATGCGGTGAAGCTCTGAGCCATGGGAACCCTGGGGAGGTGTCTAGTGGAGGATAAATGCCCCAGGTCACTGGTGTTACTTTAGTTATGATGCCAGTGACCCCTATGCTGTGCCCACACAAGGGCCTTGGCAGGGATGGGAAGTTTCACATACATGCCCAGTGTAGCTAAACTGACAAATCTTTGTAGCAAAGCATAAGGCTGTATGGACTGGATGAGGCTGGAGGAGAAGGGAATGAGTATGTACTGCTTGTGGTTGCAGGTCTGGGAGGCCTTTGATAACATGGCACTGTACTTCACTTGGAAGGAACGGGAGATGGAGACAAGGTGCTTTACTGGGACCAGATGGTGAGGAATTACCAAGCCCTTGTTTCCCTGGGTAAAGTTCTGTGTCTTGCTTTTCCAGAGAGCTGTGTGAGCTCAGAAATGTCCCTTTCCTCTCCTGGTTTTTCTGCAGTCTTTTCCCTCTGAGGATTTGATTGTGCATTTAAATCTCCTTTCTCCTCGCTGTTCTGTCACTGAACAGGTCTGTCTCAACAGCCAGAGTGCCCTGCACAGACAGGGACAGACAGCAGCGCACTGCCATGACAGCAGGGACTGAGGGGCTGGAGTGGGGTGAGGCCAGCTCTCTGCTGACCCTTGCTCCCTTCCTGTGCTCTTTGGAGGCAGAGGGGCCCAAAGCAGGTTGGGGGGAATAGCCCAGGCCCCAGCCTGAAGTGGAGGTGGGGAGAGAAAGGGAATGCCCAGGCCCAAGGCGGGGGTGGGAGGGAAGGGACATGGGCCTGTGTCCCCTGCCCCCATCATTCTTGATGGGCAATTGGCTAGTATTTTCATATTCTAAGGACCAGGTTGTAGATAGTCTTGCCTAGTGGTTTGGCCACTGGGAGAGAGCAGGATCCAGGGGCAGAGTCTGAAACACAAAGTCTGGGCTTTGCAGGTTGTCATTCCCAACCCTTTCTACTATACATCTTACAGTGTTTTTAAGCTTCTTTCAGAGGCATTGAGTATTGGCTGCAGCCAGGGCTGGGAATGGAGACTGGGCTGTGCCAATGCTCCTGGGATATAAAGCTGAAAGTTTCTGGCTTAGAGGGTTTTGCCCCTCTGTTCAGGGTCAGACCCTGCCTGTTTTACCCCATGGTCAGGTTGGTATGTAGTGTGGAGGGTTTTGCCTTCCTCTGTAGCAGCAGGCACAGCCTGGGATTTCTTCAGCCTATATTAGCAACCTTTACAGAAGCAGGACATTGGCTGCCATGGATTCCCTGCTTTACCTGTGGCAGGTTTGGGTGTGATGTGTTGTGTCAGGGTTGAGGTTAGCTTTACAAAGAGTTTAGATTATGGATTTGTCTGGGATGGTTTAGATGGAGCTGATCCTGCTTCAGGCAGGGGGTTGGACTAGATGTGATCCCTGGAGGTTCCTTTCAGCCCAGCCTCTTTATGATTCTTTATGATATTCATGAAGTTGTGGGAGACTGGCAAGGTACCTGAGGCCTGTGGAAGGCAAATGTAGTGTCCCTCTTTTTCTAACGGGAAAAAAGGAGGACGCTGGGGAACTGCAGACCAGTTAGCTTCACCGCAATACCCAGGAAGTTACTGGAGCATATCCTAAGGAAGGCCAGCAACCAGCATGGATTGACTAAGAACAAACAATGTCAAACAAACTTGATCTTTCTCGCTGACGGAGTAACTATATCTGAGTGGATGAAGGCAATGCTATGCAGATTGTATATCTGGATTTCATCGAGGCTTTTGACAAGGTTGCACATGATCGTCTCAAAGAGGAGAAATGAGAGTTAGACAAAATTACTATAAGGTGGGTATAACTGGCTCAGCAACCTTATTGTTCACCTCCCCTTTTTCTTTAAGGCTCCCTCAGAATCATTGAGTCACCTGAATTTATTCCCCAAATCCAAGCTAGGCACTATGTAGAGAGTGACTGAACATAACCAGCCTTTATAAACTCTCCCACACAGGATCTCAGGGGCCCCCACCTGACTTGATCTGCCACATCCAGTAAAGGAAGATGGAGCTCTGGTTCTGTGGTGATGGGGACCCTAGAGAAAGCGTATGGTCTGAGGGTCTGCCCCCAAGTGAGTTAGGGCTGTTCCCCTTACCCCACCTCCTCAGCACCACTCAGTATCAAAGTGACTGAAAAAACTAGAACCTGCAACCCTTCCCTGATCTTCCACCATAGGGGAGGGCAGAGGGGGGCACATGCCCCCTGGAAATTGGCCCTTGTTAGCCAGGGAGTGGAGAGTGCCAACCGGTGCCTCCCCGAAAACCACCAGTGGCACTTTTGATTTTGCTGGTGGCACTTCTGGTTTGCCACCAGTGCTTCCAGGGTTGGCGATTGGCTGCTGAGGGACAGCACCCCTCTTCCCCTTCCCCACAATCAGTGATCGGTCGTTGGTGCTCCCCCAGAGCCAGGAGGCACCAGTCACCCTTGCATCCAAAAATACTGACATCAATAGGTTTATACTGCTCTGTGCTGTCTAGGCAGGCATGTGTTCCCACTCACAGATTCATAGATGTTAGGGGCTGGAACAGACCGTACAAGATCATCAGGTCCAGCCCCTCTGCACTTGGGCAGGAAAGGCTGCTGGGGGTCAGATGCTGGTGAGCATCAAGATGCTTTTTGAAGATCAACAGGATTTGTGACTGCACCACCTCTGGGGGAAGCCTGTTCCAAACCCTTGGCACTCGACTTACAAAGACATTTTTGCCTATGTCCAATCTGAAGCGATCTTCAATCAGTTTGTGCCCATTGTGTCTTGTCTTCCCCTGAGGGGCCTTGGTAAACAGATGTTCCCCCATGCCCTGATGTATGCCCCTAAGATACTTCATAGTTTCATAGCTGGTAGGGTCAGAAGGAACCTGAGCAGATCATCAAGTCTGAACCCCTACCATGGGCAGGAAAGAATGCTGGGGTCAAACAACCCCGGCAAGGTGTCTATCTAGCCTCCTTTTGAAGACCCCCAGGGTAGGAGCGAGCACCACTTCCCTTGGAAGTTGGTTCTAGATCCTAGCTGTCCTGACTCTGAAGTAGTGCCTCCTGATATCTTGCCTGAATCTACTTGCTGTCAACTCCTGGCCGTTATTCCTCATTACTCCAAGTAGTGCTCAGGGGAACAGGAACTCTCCCACTGCCTGCTGGTCCCCCTTGGTCAGTTTATAAATAACCACCAGATCCCCTCTTAATCTTCTCTTGTGGAGACTGAACAGGTTCAGGTCCTATAGCCTCTCCTCGTAGGGCCTGCCCTGCTGCCCCCTGATCATTCAAGTGACCCTCCTCTGGACCCTTTCCATATTGTTCACATCCCTCCTGAAGTGCAGCACCCAGAACTGGACACAGTACTCCAGCTGTGGCCTGACCAATGTCATATAGAGGGGGAGGATCACCTCCTTGGACCTGCTCGCAATGCATCTATGGATGCATGACAAGGTGTGGTTAGCCTTCCTGACTGCATCCCCACATTGGCGGCTCATGTTCATCTTGGAGTCTATAATGACTCCAAGACCCTTTTCTGCCTCTCTGCTGATGAGACAGGAGTTCCCCAGCCTATAGGTATGCTGCTGGTTCTTCCTCCCCAGGTGCAATACCTTGCACTTGTCAGTGTTGAATCCCATCTTATTTTCATCTGCCCACCGCTGTAACCTGGACAGATCCAATTGCAGCCTGTCCCTCCCTTCTGGCATGCCCACTTCTCCCCACATTTTAGTGTCATCTGCAAATTGCACAAGGTGCTTTTCACCCCCTCATCCAAGTTGCTGATGAAGATGTTGAACAGCGCAGGCCCTGGGGGACCCCACTGCCCACATCCCTTCAGGTCGAAAATGACCCATCCACCACTGCTCTCTGGGTGCGGCCCTCCAGCCAATTGGAGACACATCCAACTGTATAGGCATTGACACCACAATCTCCTAATTTTTTAATGAGAATGGAGTGAGAGACAGTGTCAAAGGCCTTCCTAAAGTCCAGAAAGACTACGTCCACTGTGACATCTGTGTCCAAGGATTTTGTGACCTGGTCATAGAAAGCAACCAGGTTGGTCTGACAGGACCTGCCTCTAATGAACCCATGTTGGTTACCCCTAAGCATACACTCCCCTGCTTGCCCCTCGCAGATGTGCTCCTGGATAATTTTCTCAAAGAGCTTCCCCAGGACTGAGGTAAGACTAACAGGCCTATAATTTCCTGGGTCCTCCTTGCAGCCTTTTTTAAAAATGGGGACCATGTTGACGCTTTTCCAGTCCTCTGGCCAGAGCACCACAAGTGGTCATAAAGCTGTGCTAGGGGTCCCGCAATAACCTCTGCTAATTCCCTCAGCACCTGGGGTGGAGATCATTAGGACCTGCTGATCTGAACACATCCAGTCCCACCAGAAGTTCCCTGACTAGGTCCTCTCTGACCCTGGGCCTGGCTGTGCCTCTCCTGGGACCATCAGGGATCCCTGTGGGGGGATGACCTGGTTCCTGCAAATTTGGAGACAAAGAAATTGTTAAATAGGTTGGCTTTGTCATCTGGTGAGACCACCAGATTTCCTAGCATGTCCTGCAGAGGCCCCCTGTTACCTGGAACCTTCTTTTCCCCCCCTATGTATTGAAAAAATAATTTCTTGTTATCCTGGATTTGGGTTGCTTGTCCCAGTTCTCTCTGCCTTGGCCTCCTGACTTTCCCCCTACAATCCTGAGCAACAGAGGCATAGTCCTCCCTGGTGATGGCCCCTCCCTCCCATTGGGTATATGCCTCCTTTTTAGCTTTGAGACATTCCTGGATGCTTTTGGTGAGCCCTGGGGGCTTTTGAGCACTCTTGCTTCCTTTGATCCATGTTGGGATTGCCACCCTTTGGGCTTGGAGGATTGTTTCCTTCAGGAGCGACCACTCTTCTTGGATTCCCAACTACCCACCCCTCTGGGACCTCAGTGCCTCCCAGACTAGTCTCCTTAGCTCAATGAAATCCGCCCTCCTGAAGTCCAGGACTGCTGTCTTGCTGCAGGCCTTTGCCACCCTGCACTGGATGGTGAATTCCAGTCAGCGATGATCACTATCTCCCAGGTAATCAAGCACCCTCAGTTCACTCACAAGGTCGTCTCTTGTGGCCAGGACCAGGTCTAACAAGGCATTTCCCTTGGTGGGACTGTGCACCTCCTGGGTTAGATGGAGGTCCTGTAACACAGCTAGAAACCTACATGAGCAGTCAGACCTGGCTGACTGCTCTTCCCAGCAGATGTTTAGATAGTTTAAGTCACCCATGATAACCACATCATTTGACTTAACTGCCTCCGCAAGCTGACCTGAGAATTCCTAGTCTAGCTCTTCTCCCTGGTTGGGTGGTCTGTAGTAGATCCCCACCGTTAAGTCTCTTTCCCCCTGACCCCCATGTATTCTGACCCAGAGAACTTCAGTCTGCCCCTCCTCTGACCCAGTGCTGCTCATTGAGGATGTGAATTGTTCTTTGACACAGAGCACTACACCCCCACTTTTCCTCCCTGTTCTATCCCTCCTGTACAGCCTATAGCCCTTGGTGTTCACCGCCCAATTGTGCATTGGATCCCACCACATTTTGGTGAGCCCTACTATGTCTGGGTTTGTGTTAGCTAGCAGGAGGACAAGTTCCTCCTGCATGTTCCCCATACTATGAGCATTAATGTATAGGCATTTAAGGCCTCCTGAAGGTGTATGCACCGCTCCCCTAATCACAGGACTGTCTGGGCCCGTCTCTTACCTGTGTTTTTCTTGTGCTCATCATCAGTCTTGGCCGGGCTGTTCTTGTGGACGATACTTGGTATGGTGTTCTGAGGCTCCCTCCGACCTCATCTTCCCCTTTCCCCAGTAAGCCTAGTTTAAAGCCTGCCAGAGGAGATCAGCCAACCTGAAAGAGAATGCACGCTTACCTTTGGGGGAAAGGTGAAGCACATCCCACCCAAGCACGACTCTTGTCTTGAAGTATGGGTCATGGTCCAAGAAGCCGAAGCCCACTTATAGGTTGCCACTACATTCCTACTGAGTATTCTGTTCTCCAGGCTGAACAGTCCAACGTCTTTCAGCCTCTCCTCATATGACCTGCTCTCCATACCTCTAATCATGCGCATGGCCCTCCTTTGAACTCTCTTGAGCTTCTCCACATCCTTCCTGAAGTGTGGCGCCCAGAACTGAACACAGTACTCCAGTTGCAGTCTTTGCAAGGCTGAGTAGAGCAGGAGGATGACATCCTTAGTCTTGCTTAAGATGCCTTGTTTGATCCATGCCAGTGTTTGATTCACGCTGCCCACTACAGCATCGCATTGGTGGCTCATTTGGGTTCTGTGGTCTAGCATGACACCCAGGTCTCTTTCAGTTGTGTCACTGGCAAGCATAGCACTGCCGAGCCTGTAAGTGTGTTGTGAATTATTTCTCCCCAGATGGAGCACTTTACAATTCTCCATATTCAACATCATCAGGTTGAGATCCTCCCACCTCACAAGCCTGTCCAGTTCAGCCTGTGTTGCCAGCCTGTCCTTGAACATGATCACACTCCCTCATAATTTGGTGTTGTCTGTGAACTTGGCCATTTTTCTTTTAATGTCCAAATTCAAGTAATTGATGAACATATTGAAAACATGTTCAGTGATGTGGGCCCAGGTGAATGTTCCCTTCTTCCTCTAATGAATCTCTTGGGGCATGAAATCCAAATTCACTCTACCCACCACGCCGTGACTGTCTTTGGGAGAAGGCTGGTCACCTTGAGCGAAGGCTGCCCTCAGGAAAGCCCAGTGGTGCTAGAGCCAAAGCCTAGCCTGATGCCTTGATAATCAGCACAAATAGGGTTTCCCTGTGGTACCATGGGCTGGGATTTCTGTCTTTACTCAGCAATGTAGGAGCTGCTCCCCAGACTCCAGCCCAGGATGGCCATTCTAATATTATAAAAGCCTTAGTCTGTCTGTCTGTCCATAATGCTTTATTTGCACTCTGATTGGCTGACTGAAACAACCAATCCTAGTGCAAATACAGCATTGGGACAGGAGATGGCACCATAGCAGAGTACCACCATAATGGCGGGGACGCCCCCTTCCCCCTCCCCCCATCTCCTTGGAGGCAGTGCCAATAGAATGGACGGAACTCCATCCCCACCCACTCCCTCCTTTGACGGGCAGCTGGCTAGTATCTCTATAATGCCCTCTGGTAGGATATGATGGAACCAGTACTGCACCATGCTTCATAGTAGGTAGGGTAGGAAGGGACCTGAGCAGACCATCAAGTCCAACCCCCTGCCATGGCAGGAAAGAGTACTGGGGTCAAATGACCCTGGCAAGGTGTTTATCCAGCCTCCTCTTAAAGACCCCCAGGGTAGGAGCCAGCAACACTTCTGTTGGAAGTTGGTTCCAGATCCTAGCCGCCCTGACACTGAAGTAGCTCATCCTGATGTCTAGTCTGAATCGACCCTCTGCCAGCTTGTGGCCATTATTTCTAGTCACTCCTGGTAGTGCCTGGGGGAACAGGGACTCCCCCAGTGCCTGCTGGTCCTCTCTAACTAGTTTGTAAACAACCACCTGATCCCCCTTCAGCCTTCTCTTGTGGAGGCTGAACAGGTTCAGGTCCCGTAGCCTCTCCTCGTAGGGCCTGCCTTGCTGACCCCTGACCATGCAAGTGGCCCTCCTCTGGACCCGCTCCATGTTGTCCACAGCCCTCCTGAAGTGCGGCACCCAGAACTGGACACAGTACTCCAAATGCGGCCTGACCAGTGTCACATAGAGGAGGAGGATCACTTCCTTGGACCTGCTTGAGATGCATCTGTGGATGCACGACAAGGTATGGTTGGCCTTCCTGACTGCGTCCCCACACTGTTGGCCCATGTTCAATTTAGCATCAATAATGACTCCAAGATCCTTTTCTGCCTCTGCAGTGATGAGAAGGGAGTTCCCCAGCCTGTAGGTATGCTGTTGGTTCCTTCTCCCCAGGTGCAGTACTTTGCACTTGTCAGTGTTGAAATCCATCCTGTTCTCATCTGCCCACCCCTGTAACCTATCTAGGATCGATTGCAGATATTCCTCCCTTCTAGCGTGCCCACTTCTCCCCACATCTTAGTGTCATCTGCAAATTTGAACAGGTGCTTTTTACCCCCTCGTCCAAGTCACTGATGAAGATGTTGAACAGTGCAGGCCCGAAGACTGAGCCCTGGGGGACCCCACTGCCCACGTCCGTCCAGGTCAAATAAGACCTGTCCACTAGCGCTCTCTGGGTGTGGCTCTCCAGCCAGTTAGTGACCCATTTGACTGTGTAGATGTCAACGCCACAGTCCCCTAGTTTTTTAATGAGAATGGGGTGAGAGACAGTGTCGAAGGCGTTCTTAAAGTCCAGAAAGACTACATCCACTGCTAGCCCTGCATCTAAGGGTTTTGTGACCTGGTCATAGAAGGCCACCAGGTTGGTCTGACAGGACGTGCCTCTAATGAACCCATGTTGGTTGCCCCTAAGCATAATCTCCCCTGCTGGCCCCTTGTGGACATGCGCCAGGGTAATTCTCTCAAAAAGCTTACCCAGGATCGAGGTAAGGCTAACTGGCCTATAGCTTCCTGGGTCCTCCTTCCCCACTTTTTTGAAAATGGGAAACACTGGTCCTTTTCCAGTCCTCTGGTACCACACCAAAGCACCATGAGTGCTCATGAAGTTGTGCTAGGGGTCCCATTATGACCTCTGCTACTTCCCTCAGCACTCTGGGGTGGAGATCGTCAGGACCTGCTGATTGGTGAATACAAATTGTCATGGTGAGTACTGTGGCAGAAAAGCCACCTTGGGTGCCCCTCTCCAGAAACCTCTCCCTGTGCCAGCCTGAGAGGCTGCTGGTGAATCACTCAGGGCAGGGATTTCAACCCGGGTCACA
>JAGPOW010000315.1:20558-38554 GCA_030014935.1 Caiman crocodilus | reverse complement strand
GAGGCACCCCAAGGGAGGCACTCGGAGCCTGGAAGGTGGTCGGGCGCAGGGAGGTGGGCGGCTCAAAACGGGAGCGCCCCCTACTGGCCCGCCACATGTACAAGCTCTGGGAGTCAACAGGGATCTGGGTTTTCCATTTCCCATGGAAAAACAGAAAAAAACGTGGATTTTGCCTTTTAACCAAGAAAAACGTGGTTTTTTTATTTTAATGGAGAAATGTGGAATTTGCACTTTTGCAAAGAGTTGCCTGCGGGCTAGCAGAGTTCCAGCCTCCAAGGGCTTGGAGGGAGTGGGAGAAGGGTGGTTAGGTAGGAAACGCCATGTGCACGTATGTGTTCACAGAGGTGGCAGCCCTGCCCTGCTCTGTCCTGCTGTTTCAGGTCTTACCCGCTGGGCCATGAAGGCCTGAGTGCGGGGTGGGAGGGGCAGCTGGGCAGGGAGCCTGAGCCTGCAGTGGGCAGCCTGCCCCCACCCCGTGTGGGCTCTGGTCTGGTCATGCTACTCATGGGAGAGGGGGAGCCAAGTTCTGTGCTCTGCTCTGTTGCAGCAGCCACTGTCTCCTGTGTGCAGCAGCTGGGGCTCCAGCACTGCTGCGGGGGCAGGGGGCTGAAGACCCATGTCCCTGGCCTCATAGTCCAAGGGAAGAGGCAGGGCTGGTTAGAGTGGGAGTGGGTGGGGCTGTGAGTGGGAAGTGAGGGGCTTGGACCTGTGTCCTGGTGAGTGAAGGGGCAAGGGTAGTTTTTATTTTCCATGATAAAAAACACAGAATCAAATACCAAAATGAATAGGTACTTAGAATTTATTTTATTATAGTGATTGAGGCGTTGATTGGTAGGCTTCTAAAATTTCTTTAAAATTGTAAATATATCAATAAAGCATTGTGTTCAACTGATACCTATATATCAGTTGAACACAGTGGCATTTAGTTTTGATCATGGATTTTGGGGGTTTTAATCAGAGCATTTGTGATTTTTAAATAGATAAAACTAGGATCCCTAGTCATTAGGGCTTGGCCTATAGATATGCTGGAATTCTTCTGTTGACTACTGCTGGTCTCTTCCCCCCACTCCCCCCAGCCCACTAGTTGGAACTGGAACTTCTCTCTGTAACAAATAAAGAAATAAAGGTAGTATTTCATTAGTATCTTGGGTTGTTTTACATAGCTTGTAGGTGTGGGGGGAATCCACAAACTCATGCTCTAGGAGATATAAACTCCTGGTTTGCAACAGAATCTCCTTTTTTCTGGGCATTTCTAGGGTCCTGAGCAGCACCAGCCCTGGGTCCTGAGACCTAGAGTCCATGTGCCTGTTAACTCCAAGGCCCTGGTCCTGGTGCATAAATTTCCCTGGAACCGAAAACATCGAGAGGGGGGAACCAAATTGTCAGGGAAAGGCAGCCAGGCAGTATGGGAAAATTTCAATTGAAATTTTCTCACAGAGAACACCAGGTACTCATTTCCCCTGTGGTTCAATTAATCGTGGTTAATGGCAGGTAATTGAATTTTTCCCCACCAGCCTCATTTTCCCCTGAGCACTGCTAGCTCAACCTTCTTCCATCTCCTTCACTCCACAGCACTGTGGCCCTTTCTAGTTACTTGCTTGAGGCAGAGTCAGTGCTAGTAACTGTGTTTAGGTGAACTTTCTTGTGGCTTGTGCCTGGCTTCCCATGAAAGGCACAGCCCTCTCTGGGGAAGGTTGTAGGGGGAAGTGGGGTTGAGAGCAGGTTGGGATTGGGACAGCAGGGGTCGTGCTAGCACAGGGAAACTAACACAGGTGTAGGAAGTTTCCTATGATGTCCTTCACATTCTGCAGGATTCCAGCCTTAACAGAGAGCCATTGTAACAAATGGTTCCCCACCACCCTTCAAGGATGTACCTAGATCCAAAAGCTCATGGAAGCAGCAGAGCATGGCTTGCATTGTCACCACTTGTGAGCTCAAAGAATTGTGCTCTGCGCTGATGGGACATTCTTGCCAGGGAGACAGAAGGAAAAATGTGGGAGATGGGGATAGAGGACAGAAGTTATTGGGGTTGGTATGAGGAGGCTTCTTCTCTCAGGGAGGGGAGCAGGGGAGGTGGATGGTAAGGACCTACAGAAGGATCTGGCATGTTGAGAAGAATCTGGAACGTTTGAACGAATGGGCAACTAAAAGGCAGATGAAATTCAATGTAAAGTGATGCACTTGGGCAAAAATAATCCAAACTAGACCTACACTGTCATGGACTCTACATGATCTGTTACCACAAAGGAAAGGGTTCTGGGAGTCATTGTGGACAGTTTGCCAAAAACATAAGCTCTGCGCTCAGCAGCCGTCAAAAAGGCAGACAAAATGTTAGGGATTATTACAAAGGGAATTGTGAACAAAACTGAAAATATCATGATGCCATTTAGTAAATCCATGGTGTGTCTGCACCTTGAATACTCTGCCTAGTTTTCACACCTCAGAAAGAATAAAGGAGAGCTAGAGAAGGTCCAGACAAGGGCAACAATGATAGTTAGCAGTATTGAGGAGTTTCTATATGAGGAAAGACTAAAGAGGCCAGGCGTGTTCAGTTTAGAAAATTAACACTAGAGGGAGGACAGGAGAAAGGTTTATAAAATACTTAATGGTAAAGGGAAAGGCATCAGAGATTTATTATGGACTGTCTCACCAGACAAGAAAGAGTGGTCACCACACAAAACTAGCAGGTAATCACTTAAAACTAGCACAAGACAGTTCTTCTTCCCAGAGTGTCATTAAAGGGTGGAACTGGTCACCAGATCTGGTGGAAGCTGAGATTTTAGCCAGATCACTAAGATTGGTTGGACACATGCTTGGAGGAAAGGGGCATCAGGAGCTACTGAGCAGGGGAGTGAGGAGTATGGCCTCTGAATTGGAACTCCCTAGACCTTCAATGCTGGAGGCTGAAAGTAAGAGAGGAACTGTGGGAGAAACTGTGATGAGACCCAGTTCACTCTCCCTCTGTTATCACTGTGTGACATGAGATTGGGCAAGATGAACCTATGGTCTGACCTGGTCAATGGGTGTTCTTAAGTTAAGTGATTGAAGGGGCACTTACCATGATGATGTTTCTCCTTGGTCTTGTTATCCCATGAAAATACCCAGGCAGAATGAGACAAGACATGTTTCCAATCATACTGTCTTAAAACCTCACAACTATTTCACAGTCTGCAGTCAATGTGCTGCTGTCTGTGTCCCTGTTGGTGTGTGTGGGAATGAAAGAATTCAGGATCCACACACACTTCATCCCCTGGAAACCATCTTAAGGCCATTTGTGCTGATTGCCCTCCCCAGAAAGTGCCCTGATGCGAGATAATTCACAAATGGCCAGTACAGATGCCACCTCAAGTCCCTGAAGGGACACACCCACTTAGAAGACAGCACGTGGCCTAAAACATCAGCAGAGACATGGTGATGACGTCCTGGAAAACTCATAGCGTCATCCAGACACTGAGCAGACATCCCCAAGAACCAGCTTTCTACTTATGGGTGCAACCAGGAGTCAGTGGAGCTGCTGAACACTCTTCAGCTGACTTCTGTGGCTGAGGACCACCAGGTGACATCCTTGGTGGCTAGCACTATGGACATGCTAAAGTCCTTTTTGGCCAGGGTAGCTACTGCAACACAAAGGGTGGCTACTGCAGTGGCAGAGTACAGCTGCACCATAGCCATGAGGCAGCAGGCACCTCTGGCCACCAACCCTCCAGCCATGCTAAATCAAAAGACCCAGTCATGGAGATACAGGTCTCAAGGCTCCTTGGGGTCATCCAGCTTGGATGGTGGCATCACACTCCCATGTTGCGGCACTCCCAGCCATCAGAGAAACCAACAGACAAGGGTGTGGGTCGCACCCAAAATGACCATACTGCAGTTTGCAGTTGGCTCTCCAGTTTACACAAATGCCAGCTGATTGGAAGAAATAAAGTTTGCACTGTTGTAAAATGAGCTCCTGTCCAGGCATCTGTGTCTCGTTTCCCTTTGCCTGGTGGCCCAGCCCCTTTCCCTGCCAGCCCTTGCATTTTCCTAGTTACCCTTGCTCCCCCTTCTTCCCCCCTGCTTTCTGTTACATGTGTCAGGGTGTTCTTAAGCCTCCTTCAGAGGCATTGGGTGTCGGTTGCTGTCAAGGCTGGGAATGGTGTCGAGGCTGTGCCAGTGCTCCTGCTGGAACCCAAGCCAGAGGTTCCTGACTACAGGGTATTGCTCCTCTGCTCCAGATCAGACCAATGCCATATTTGGGGTCAGGAAGAAATTTTACCCTATGGTCAACCTGGTATGGACTGGGGGAGAGTAGGGGTTGCCTGCCTCTGTATTGGGACCATGGCCTCTGCCTGATGTCTCTCCAGTGTATATTAAGAACCTTTGACAGCAGCAGGACATTGGCTGCTGTGGTTCCCCTGGTTTATCTGTGGCAGATTCTGCTGTGGCAGATGTCTGGTGCTGTATTAGGCTTGATGGTAGTTTTACAACGAGTTTAAATGATGGATTGGTATGGGATGGTTTAGATAGGGCTGATCCTACCTCAGGCAAGGGGTTGGATTAGATGTGATCTCTGGAGGTTCTTTCCAGCCTCACTTCTCATGATTCTCCATCGCAGTCCCCCATGCCTTGATTTCCATGTCCCAGCCACCTTGCACCTTTCTCCGCCTGTGGCTGTTGCTAGGATGGGGAGGATGGTGGCTAGGAGGCAGTTTCAGATGAACAGCAATTCACTATGCCATGTACCAGAACCCCCCAAGATGGGAAGATGAGGTACCCCCATGCCTCAGTTTTCCCATTCCTGCCAGCTCAGCCAGCCCTCACTTTTCCTCTCTGTGGTTCCTATATAAGCCCCCAACCCCTCCAAAACAGGGAGTGCCAAGCCCAACGGTTTGACCTAAAGGTATTTGTTGAGAACAAAGTGTTCACAGTTGTTCACCCCCAGCAGTATGTTGACCCTGAAAGTGGTCAGCTAAGGACTCCCTGATCAGAGTGACCACATGATGGCTCTGTCTGTTATGTTTAGCTGGGAGCACTGCTTCACCCAGGACACGATCCAAAGTAGGCCCTGTCCTGCTGTCCAAGGCTTCCCTTCTCACCTCACCTATGTCGTGGAGCATACAGGCAGCAGCCACAAAGCTGGGATGGTTCCTCAGCCTGATTTCAACATGGACCCCAAGAGACCTCCAGCATGTCTTCAAAGACCCAAAAGCTTGCTCCACTACCATCCAGCATCTGCTGAGCCAGTAATTTAAGTGCTTCTTCCTGGGGTCCAGCAGGCCAGTGTGTGGCTCCATGAGCCAGGGAAGGAGTGGGTAGCAGTGAAAAGGTAGGCAGAGAAAAATTCAATTGACAACCACTGTTCAGTTGAAAGATTCCTCACTGTGCTGAGTGCGTTGTGTGGGGGTTCTGAGGTGGGATTGGTGGAGCCAACATCAACTCAACATGTCTTCTTGGGCCTTGGCTAAGTGTCTCCATGGTGGCTGGCCCCTTTCCCCCGTGGTCTGGGCCAAGAAGGCTGAGGCTGGGGAGGAGGTTATGATGGCTTCTTTGGAGGATTGTCCACTAGCCCCTTTCCCCCTGCTAAAACACCAGTCTCCCCTCCCTGAATACTGGGGCTGGAGGTAATGAGGTGGGCTCAGGGGACCCAAAACCAACTCATCAGGGCTCTTTGGAGCAAGCCCTTTCCCTACCCAGGCCAGGACAAAGGAAGAGAGCTAAGGACCTGATCAGCTCCATCCCAGCCAGAATGACTTCTGCCATCCCTAACTCAATTCCCCCAACCCAATTCCAGTTCCTTAATGCATACGAGAGCTTGGTCCTTTTATTATTATTATCATTATTATTATTATTATTATTATTATTATTATTTAGGCACCCCAAAGCACATGCTATCATCCAGCATCTGCTCAGCCAGTAACTGACGTACTCCATTCTGGGGTCCATCCAGCTGGTGTACAGCTTCATGAGCCAGGGAAGGAGTGGATGCAACAGATCCCTGATGATCAGTGAGGGAACAGTCAGTTGAGCCAAGTCAAAAGTGCACCAAAGGGGACTTCTCCCCATTCCATCCTCTGGGAAACCAGAGTTGCTGACTACACTGGCATCACACATCTGTCCAGACCACCTGACACTGATATTGGTGGAGCTCCCCCAGTGGTCCATGATGGCTTGGGGCGTAACCAAAGAGAAATCCTCAAGGCTGTTATCATCTGAGGTGTATTGGGGGTGGCACAGAAGGGGTACATGAGTCCTGTCCACGTCCACCCCACAGAATGGGAAGCCCAGCTGGTCGAACCAGCTGGTGACCTGTGGTTTGAAGGAAAGCCTGAGTCCACACTTTGAAGGCTACCCAGCTCTGGTCCCCACACCTCCAAAAGGATCTAGAAGAAGTAGAGACAGTCTAGAGAAGGGCAACAAGGATGAATTGTATCATGGAGAGGCTTCTGTATGAGGGGAGACTAAAAAGGCCAGGCCTGTTTGGTTTAAACAAGAGAAGCTTGAGGGAAGACATGAGAAGGGTTTATGAAATACTAAATAGCAAAAAGAAAATCACTAGGCATTTATTATTGATTGTCTCTAACCAGACACCAGCTAGGGGTCACCATATGAATCAAGTAGGTAGTAAGTTTAAAACTAACACCGGGAAGTTCTTTTTCCCGCAATGTGTCATTAAAGGGTGCAACTTGTTGTCACCTGATGCAGCGAGCTGAGAATTCAGCCTGATTCACAAATTGGACACATTCTTGGAGAAAGGGGCATTGGTAGCAATTGAGCATTGGAGTGTAGGGCTCGGCCCCTGACTCAGTACTTTCTAGACCTTAAATGCTGGAGGCTGCAAGTGAGAGAAGAACGGGGGGGACAGTTTTCTCTCCCTTTCAGCATCTGTTCTCTGCCACCATGTGACACAGGATACTGGGCTAGATGGGCCTATGATCTGATCCCATCAATAGGGGTTCTTATATTCCTACACTCTTGTTCCCAAATTGGATCAAAGGGAGCTTGCTTTGTCAGATGGTATCCTGGAATAGAGAGAGGACACCTGTTTCTTCTCAAAAGAATCACATTCCTGGAAAGCTAAACTTAGGTGTAACTAGCATTCAGCTCAGGCAATGAAAATGCAAAAGACATGTACCTGGGGAGATGGGTATAGGGTGGACCCCAGGAATTCTAAGCTTGTTAGTTGTTCAGTTCTCCCAGCAACACGTATCTATTTACAACCTGATTGAGTGTATAGTAATGAAAGGGCTTGATTATGAAGACCCTCTCCCCAGCTAAGTGAAGAATGAACTATAACAACTATTTAACTAGAGGTACTGTTGCAGGTGACCTTTAAAACATGTTTTAACATGGGGAATGTTTTACCATCATAGAGCAGTTTCAGAGTAGTCACAGGTTAAGGCTTAATGCTATCTCAGACTTGCAGATCTATGACTTGGCCCTAAAGGGCCTATCAAGCCATGATACGAATGAGAGCCAGGACTGGAGAGGAGGGGAAGTGGGCACGTAACCACTAGGTGGAGAAACCATCATGATGGGCAGGGGCTGTGGCTTCCCTCCTGCAGGCAGAGAGACAGGAAAGATAACTGGGGATCGTCTAACCCCAGCAAGGTGGCTGTCTAGTCTTCTCTTGAAGATTTCCAGGGTAGGTGATTGGACCACCTTTGGAGGAAGCTTATTTCACCATCTGGGTACCCTGACTGTGAATAAGTTTTTCCTAATGTTTATCTTGAATTTGTCTTCCAGGAGTTTGTGACCATAATTCCTGGTTTTCCCCTAGGGTGCCCTGGTGAAACACCATGTATCTCGGTCCAAAAGACTGGAAATATCTGAAGCTCTTGGTGGGGGTGGAGGATAGTGTAGGGCCACTTATGGTTCTGGACTGACTCATGGATTTGGACTTGATTTGGCTTGGAACATGAAAAATTTCTTTAAAAAAAAGAAAAAAAGCCCTTTTAACAGTTATTCACCAAGCCCTTGATGTACTCCCCTAGTATGGCAGTAAGCTGCTACCAGTAAGAGTGTGCAAAACGGGACCTATTTGATTTGGATTTGGATTTGGCCAGAATCAGGGACAGTGATTCAATCCGTTGCTTTTGATCACTGCCCCGATTCAATTCATCCAAATCTGAAGATTCAATGCTGATTCAGAGAATCAGCGATTTGGACATAGACACAGTTTTAAAAGTTTTTTTCTATGTACCTTGAGGTAGCAGGCACATGGAGCATCCCACAGAAGTGCAGAGGGGCCCTCCATGTGCTTAGCGGTGAACCTGGACCCAGACCCAAAACCAGGAGGGTCATCGAGCCAGGGGGCCACCGAGAGGGGGTCCACGCATTCCCTGTTGGACCCAGAAGTGTTTCTGGTCCACTTCTGGGTCTGCTGCCAAGCGCGCTGGGGAGCCCCCTGTGCTTCTGTGGGATACTCCATGTGCCCCAGTATTACAGCATTCACAAGCCACCTGCTACCTAGAGGTACATAGAAAAACTATTTAAAGTTGTTTCTATGTCCAAATCTCTGAATCTTTCCAAATCTCTCTGAATCGATTTGGAGGGTTCTGATTTGATTCAGAAAAATTAAAGGATCCTCTGATTCTATTTGGATTTGGAGATTCAGTCATCAAATCAGGCCAGATCTCCACTGAATCAAACCAGGGACTGAAGTTTCGCACAGCCCTAGCTACCAGGACCCCTCTCAGTCTTTTTTTCCTCAGACTGAAGAGTCCCAGATCCCTCAGCCTTTCCTTGTCTGGCTTGCCTTTAAGACTCAGATCATATGGGTGGCCCTTCTTTGGACTTTCTCAAGCTTGTCCACGTCCTTGTTAAAGTGTAGTGCCCAGAACTGAATTCAGTACTCTAGCTGCGGTCTCACCAGTGCTGAATAGAGTGGAAGAATCGCCTCTTTGGTTTTGCTGGAGATGCGTCGATTGATACATACCAGATTATTATTTTCCCTCCTAGCTACAGCATTGCGCTGCCTGCTTATATTCATACTGTGGTCTATTACTACCCCCAGGTCCCTTTCCTTCATGGTGCCACTAAACCTGTAGGTGTGTTGGAGGATGCTCATCCCGAGGTGGAGCACTTTACAGTTCTTGATGCTGAGCTTCATCAGATTCCAATCTGCCTAACTTGCCAGGCTGTCTAGCTCCACCTGTATCTGTAGCCTGTCTTCAAACATGACCACACTTCCCCATAACTTGATGTCATCCACAAACTTGGCCAGTAAGCTCTTCACCCCCATATCCAAGTTGTTAATAAAGGTGTTGAAATGCATGCTACACCAGTGCAAAGTTGAGGCCTAGCTGAGAAGAGTTTCCATTCTTTCACTCATTCTTTTAACAGAATTACATAGTAGAATTGTTGGTGCTGTTTGCATGGGGGTGCTAGAGGAAGCAGCAAACTGGTGAGTTGCACCTGAGTGCTCAGCATGGCCAAGGTGTGCCAAGCAGTAATGTTCAGGAGGGTTAAAAGTTTGTCCACAGAGCAAAGGAGCAGGAAGGATTGGGAATGGTGCATCCTGGAATAAAGCCAGAGGAATAAAAATAGAATGTTTTATCTCCCTAGAGCAGACTAACAATACCCTGCACTGACCTAAGTAAAATGGATCAAACCTAACCCTCACCTCAAGTAGCACAACTTTGAAACATTTAAAGGCTTCTTAGCATGGGTTAACAGTTTAAAGGTAACCTGTAAAGGTAACCACCATCTATCGCATCATCTTTTGCCCAATGAATCAGGGCCAGCACAGTGCCCACAGCAATGTCACCATCCTCAGGGTGCAAATCTAATGCTGCCACTACCTGAGAAGCTTGATGATCATGGCCAAGGCAAGAATTCACTCACCTCTGCCAGGCACCATCTCAGCAATCTGATCCTACAGTCCAAGGCAATGCCAGCCATCACAGAGTCGGAGAGAAGTGAGGCTGGAAGGGACCTCCACAGGTTACCTCTAGTCCAACCTTCTGCCTGAGGCATGATCAGCCCCATCTAAACCATCCCATAAAAATCCATCATCTAAACTCTTTGTAAAGCTATCATCATTTCTGACATAACACCAGACATCACACCTGAACCTGCTACAGGGAAAGCAGGTGGACTGTAGCAGCCAACATCCTGCTTCTATAAAAGGTGTTAATATATGGTTAAGAGATACCAGGTAGAGGTCATGCCCCTGCTACAGAGGAGAGCAACAACCCCCCCCTGCCCCTCCCCCCCTCCACTCATTTGGACCAATCTGACCATAGGGTAAAATTCCTTCCCAATCTTAAATCTGATGTTGGTCTGACCCTGCGTGGAGGGACAAGACCCTCCAGCCAGAAACCTCTTGGTTTAAGAAGGAGTAGGACTGTCTCAGCAGGAGCACTGGCACAGTCCCAACACCATTCCCAGTCTTGGCTGCAGCCAATACCCAATGCCTCTGACAGAGGCTTAAAACCCCCCTGGTGCATATAGCAGAAAGGGGATAGAGGAGGAAGCAGCAAAACTCAGAAGCCTTGGAAATCCCCACAGTAAAACACAGGCATCAATATGCCTAGATCATCCCTGAGCACTGGCTACCCAGTCTCTTCTTGACACCTCCAGTGATAGCCCACAACTGCTCTAGGCATCTATTCCACTGCCTCCCTTCTCTAACAGTGAAGAATTTTTTTCAACCTATCCAATTTAAACTTACTCTGGTTTTACTTCAGCCCATAAGTCTGCATCCTCCTTTCTGCAGCAAGAGAGAAAAGGTGCTTCTCCGCTTCTTTATGGCAGCCCTGTTTTTCCCAATTCACTTTTCTGGTTACATATGGTGCCATTTAATAGATGCCTACTGCTTACTCAAGCAGTTCAGTTCCGGTGTGGCCTCTTGTTTGCTCAGGTCATAGCCAGGTGAGATACTCAGCATTTTTCCTTCTGCTATAGAATTTCATGCCCAGAACTGGTTCAGTTCTGACACGCCATTTGCCAGAACTCTTCTTAAACACCTCTAGTGACGCAGAATCCACCACTCCCTTAGGCAGTCTGTTCCACAGCCTCACAGCTCTACCAGCAAAGGTTTTTCCAACAGCCAATCGAAACCTGTTTTGCTGCAACTTCAAACCACTGGTGTGTGACCTATGCTCTGGAGCTTGCAAGAGAAGTTCCCGTGTTATACACTGATCAAAGCAACTCTGTTCACATCAGGGCAGAACTGTCCCTTGGGAAGGAGGGGGACATGAATCAGGGTGACTGCCCTGGGCCCTTTCCTCTGGGGGGCCCCATGGACAGTGCTGTACAGGCCCCCCCAAGGGCACCACTCCGCACGGCCACTGTGTGCCGCCAGCTTTGCACTCTGGCTGCTTTGCACCCCCTCCCCTCCACTCTGCGCTCTGGCCGCTTACAACCCCTTACCCCCTGCACAGGCTAATATGCCCTGGGCCCAACACACCCTAGGGTTGGCTCTCTTGTACCCCACTTTGATTCCTGCTCCACCCAAAATTTAATGCCAGCCATCTGGCAGTGGCAGTGTAATTTCGAGTCAGGAAGAGCTGAGGGAATCCATTGACTTCTTGGCTCATTGTCAATCCCCTGCTTCCTGCTAATCACTTTGCTCTGCAGGTGTGAGTGACCCTCTCTCCTTTTTTTAATGGCCTCAATGTTCCACTAATCAACTGATTCTTCCTTCTGCAATTCTGCTGTCTGTAGCTGCTTCTCCAGCTGAAAACATAAACTCGGATTTGAAAATAATTGTGTTTCATCAATGTAAAAGAGAAGCACCTTGAATTCTAATGACTCCAGGACTAATGAAATGACAGCCTTAGATTATTGTTACCTAATTTGTTGCATCTGATATAGCGAATTATATGATACAGCACATCCCAATAAAGCTATATTTGTTCTTGTCTTGACCTGAAACTGAATAATATAGCTCTTGACCTCTAGCATATTGAGTAAAACTTCTAGTCTGCTTTTACCTGGAGAAAAATAGGTGGTGTTATACATGATGATGCCCCACACCATCTGCACTTTTCAAAATCCTAGATCCACCCATGGAGGGATGACTGGGTTTTGCCCATCTGTGGTTTGAGGGGAAACAGAGGCAGGGACCTGGGGGCCATGGAGGTACTGGGGCAGCTCCTACCCCCATGTGCTGAGGTGCATGACTGGGGAGCTGGGGGATCAAACCAGGACCTGGGGGGAAGTTGTTCCCTCAGCCCCTAGAGAGCTATGCAAAGCCTTGGTAGCTGATTCGATTCAGAGAAGTTTCAGTGTGATTTGGGAACCAAATCTCTGAATCTGAATCAAACTGAGAGACCAGTTCAAAGCTCCAAATCTATTTGAAGCATCCAAATTGATTCGAAAAAGCTTCTGAAAAGATTTGGCTGCTACAGAGATTTAGCCATAGACTAAACAGGCAGCTGGCACAGCTGCCTCCAGTGGGTAAGTCTGTTGGGGTTGGGGGAGTGGGGAGGGAATGTGCACGGGGGAGGGAGGGAGTGGGGCTGAAGTGGCGGGATGTAGCCATGGCTCACTCCAGGTGAATGGGGGCAAGCGGCAGTACAGCATAGTCCCTTCACCCAGTGCTGCTGTGCCCACATCCTGAGCCTCCCATGACAGCTGGGAAGTGGTGGCAGGGTAGAGCCCCCACTCCCAGCACTGATGTGGGGCTGGTAGTGCTGGGAGTGGGGGCTACATCATTCCTCTCCCCCCCCGCCCGCTGACTGGGCAAGCGGCAGCAAGGCAGCCCCCCGCAGCTCCCCCTCCTGGGGCAGAGGCAAGCACAGCCTGAGGAGCCATGGGAGAAACTCACTCACTGGCTGCAGCAGCCTCTGAGGGCTTGTGGCAGAACCCCTCCAGGCAGAGCAGGGCAGGGCAGTGGGGGACAGCAGAGACCAGCCCCCTGCTTGGCACCTGCACAACAGCTGTTGCATCAAGCGGGTGCAGCATGGCTGGGCAAGGCGCTGTGCCCTGTCTGGGAGCTGGGCTGGCTCCAGCTGTCAGCCAGCCCAGCACCACTCAGCCCCACAGGCCCCAGCTCCCAAGCAGTGCAGGGCACCCTGCTGAGCCATGCCCCACCCATGCCATGGGGCAGCTGCTGCACAGGTGCCTGGCAGAGGGGAGACAATCTCCGCTGCCTCCCACTGCCCCAGTTCCCGGTTGGATCCTCCAGCTCCCAATCATGCCCCACTTCCCCTATAGCTTCTCCCTGAGCTGCTAGCACTGCCTGCCTTTCCCTGGCAGGGGGAGCGGCTGGGGGAGTAGCCAAACAGCTACTCCCAGAGCTGGCAGTCCTGGGAGAACCTGTAGGGGCTAGGGAGAATGATCTGGCCCTGGGGAAATGAACAGAGGCTTCCTTCTGCCCAGCTCCTGATTCAAGCACTAGCTCCCCATTCATTCCCTGCAGCTTTTCCTGTTGCTGCCAGCACTGCCTGCCTCGGGGGAGCAGCCAGAAGAGCTTCTCCTGGGGCTGCAAGCTCAAGCCAGCTGCTCCCCTAACTGCTACTGCCATCATTGCCTGCTTGTATAGTCTATGGCTGAATAAGATTATGTGTCAAATATCTTTGGATTCTGCCAAATCAAATTGGGACAGTGATTAAAATCACTGAATTGAATCACTGTTCCTCTGAACCACCGAAGCAAATATTTTCTGCTTCACACAGGCCTTTTGGGCACAGGTCCTGGATGCCTGGGTTCATGTGTCTGTGCAAACACACACATGTGCATGCCTAGACTCCTGTGTTTTGTGTCAGCTTGGGGGGATGATCCCGGGCCCCTATTGATCCCAGACAGGTTGTGAAGACCAAGGAAGATTTGAGAAGACTGTCCCAGGGAAAAAAAATCTCCAACTCAAAAATTCAATCCCAAGTCATTTTAATAGCAATGCTAGTACTGGGTACAAACAGGAGCGCCTGGGAAAGACCAGAGGGATCAGGCAGATGAAGTGGTGGATGAGAAAGAATCACTCTTACAAAACAAGGCAGAAATCAGGCCTAAAGTTACTGAGCCTTTAAAAGGTGACAGCCTGTCAAAGCCAAGAAATTTGTCCCTCAGTTCCAGAAACAAGGTTTCCAAGCAGCCCCCTTCTAATACTCCACTGCTAAGCAGCCTAAAGCCTACTAAAGTCTATATCCCCTGGTAAGTCTTGTGCATGCAGCTGACCATCATTCTTGCTTCGTGACTGCTGTAGGGAAAAGATGCAGCCTATCTATCCATCCATCCACCCTGTCAGGGTGGGCAGGACACCAGGTTATCCTCAGAGTCATCCTCAGACACCGTGGCTGTGACGGGCAATGAGGCAATGCCACAGGCATTGCCCCCACGGTAGATGCGGAAAAAGCCCTGTGGAGGGTGAATGGGATAAGCAGTTAGGGGCTGGGCACAGCTCTCATATACCCACATACTGGGATGACCAGCCCCTGATGTGCCTCACCTCAGAGCCAACTGCAATCTGCACTGAGCAAAGGGGCCCTATATAACCAGTCCCCCAAACACCCTGCCCCAGAGCCAGCTGCCATCTACAGTGAGCAAGGGGGGCCTATATAACCAACCTCCAATAACCCACCCTAGAGCTAGGCACCATCTGCACTGAGCAAAGGGGACCCTATATAACCAGCCTCCAAAACACACATCACTTCAAACCCAGCTGCTGTACATCCATCCCCCAAACACCCCACCCCAGAGCCAGCCACTGTCTGCACTGAGCCAGCGGGGCCTGGTGTCCCCATTGACTTGCCTGTGCCCTCCAACTCACCTCCTCCCCCCACTCAGGCCCCCAAGAGTTCTTCACAATCCAGTATGGGGTCTTCTTCTCTGGAGTCAGTGAGGGAAATAGCAGGGGACAGGTCAGCATTAAGGAAGGAATGGTTTAGGAGGTTTCTGACCCCCACCCTCTGACTCCATCTCTGTCAGCCACCCATCTGTCTCCATCACAACCCCCTGGAGTCCCCAGTCCCACCCTTCCTCCCTTCTGGGGCTTTACTGTCTTTCAGCCCCTTAGCCCTGTCTCAGCCACAGGGTGGGATATAAATCTAAAAACTAAAAGCACATAAGAGCATCAGAGCTGCCACAGGTAGGTCAAACCATAGATCCTTCTTTCCAGTCCTGTATTGCACCCCAGCCATGCCACAGTAGTGGTGGAAGCTGAAAGTTTAAAATATCATAGAAGTCGTAGAAATTAAGGCCTGGAAGAGACCGTGAAAGATCATTGAGTCCAACTCCCCTGCTCTCAGCAGGAATACTGAGATCAAATGATCCCAGCAAGGTATCTGTCCAGTCTCCTCTTGAAGACTCCCAAGGTTGGGGACTGCACCACCTCCTTGGGAAGTCTATTCTTGATTCTGATTATCCTTACCATAAAGAAGTTCTTACTTACATCCAACCTGAAACCATCTTCTAACAGTTTATGGCCATTGCTCCTTGTTCTCCCCTGAGCTGTCCTAGTGAACAGTTTTTCTCCCAGTTCCCAATATTCACCCCTTATGTAGTTATGGACAGCCACCAAATTTCACTTCAGTTTTCTCTTCCCCAGGCTGAAGAGTCCTAGATCCCTCAGTCTTTTCTCAGAAGGTTTATCCTCCAGGCCCTTAATCATTCTCGTGGCCCTTCTCTGGACCCTTTCAAGATTCTCCACATCTTTTCTGAAACATGGTGCACAGAACTGGACACAGTACTCCAGCTGGAGTCTTACCAGCATTGAGTAGAGAGGTATCACTTCCCTAGCCCTGCTTGTGACACTTTGGCTAATGTATCCCAGTATGCTATTAGCTCTGTTGATTACTGCATCACAGTGGTAATTCATGCTCATCCTGTGATCAATTATAACCTCATGGTTCCTTTCAGTCATCATGCTGGCCAGGGCATCTCCTCTTAACCTAAATTCATGTCGCTGGTTACTTCTCCCCAGATGAAGCACTTTGCATTTATCCTTATTGAACTATATCTGGTTCCACTCCACCCACAGTTCCAGCTTGTCCAGGTCTGCTTGGATATGCATCCTATTCCCTAGCATGGACGTTTTTCCCCATAATTTAGTATCATCCACAAGCTTGACCAGTGTACCCTCCACAACCTCATCTAAATTGTTGAGTATGATGTTGAACAACACAGGGCCAAGAACTGAACCCTGCAGGGCACCACTGGTCACCTCCTGCCAAGATGATACAGACCCGTCCACTAACACTCTCTGGGTTCAACCCCTCAGCCAGTTCCCAAACCAGCTAACCACAGTCTCTGCTGGCCACAAGACCCAAGTTTTTTATAAGAACCTCATGGAAGACCATATGAACAGTCTTTTAATATCTAAGTATATGACATCAACCATGTCTCCTACATGTAGGTGATTCATTACTTGATCAGAGAAGATGAAGTTGGTCAGACACAACTTGCCTGCAATGAAACCATGTTGGCTATCCTTCAGCACTGTGCCTTCTGCCAGTCTCTCACAAATGGACTTCTTGATAATTTTGTCCAAAATTTTACCCGGTATCAAGGTCAGTTTAGCCAGATTCACCAAAGGACTAGACACATGCTTGGGGGAAAGGGACATCGGTCACTAATGAGAACAGGAGACGAGGCACAGCCTCTGAATCAGACAACTCTAGACCTTCAATGCTGGAGGCTGCAACTGAGACAGGAACAAAGGAAATACACTGCTCAGACCCCATTCGCTCTCCCTTTCAGCACCCACTCTCTGCCACTGTGTGCCACATGAGATTGGGCAAGATGGACCTGTGATCTGACCCAGTCCATGACAGCTCTGATGTTCTTATAAGATGTGTCTGCCATCACCATCATCCCACCTCCCTATCCCTGTCTCTCTGTCCCCAACTCACCCAGGCCGTAGCCCACCAGCAACACGGCATGGTTCACTCCATCTGGGTTACAACTGCAAGCCATATTCTTTGTGATGATGCCCCCTTCATAAAGCTGGGAGGAAGCACAGGTCACAGTGGGAAGCAGGCTTTGGTAAGATTAGCTAGGGGCAGGGCAGGCTGGAGAGGACAGGTCCACAGGGGCTCCTACCTGCAGCAGCTTGGCATTGATGCCCACAGTAATAGGCCCCTGGATAGCGATGTGGGCAGCCAACTCTGTTGGACGAGGCCACAAGTGCGTCAGCTGGTGGGGGAGGTGGCTGGGAGAGACCCCCAACACTCCCTACCCATCTCTTCAGCCTCTGGGCTGCACAGTTCTCTAGAATTCCACCCCATGCACTGATGCACACATGTGGCTGACATATGCACATGCCTGTGCGTACACACAGCAGTGCACACACACAGTAGTGCACACAAATGAACACACCAGACACACAGGGATGCATACAGGGATGCACACATATGGACATGCATCAATAACATGGATACACTCATATACACACACACACACACACACACACAAACACTATGCACACAGGTGCACACACTGAACACACAAAGATAAACACAGATACATGCATGCATGTACACAGGGATGCACACCCACACATACACCCCAGCAAGAACATAGACAGGGCCTGAGCAGTTTCTCTTCACTCCTTCCAAAGACCCCTCCCCACCCTGACAGCCCATGCGCCCTATCCTCCAGCCCTGCTGGGGTCCCCACAGCTCCTCACTCTTTTCATCAGATGAGAGGATCTGGAAGGTCTGGACGTGGGCGACAGCTCGGTGACTTTCCTCACACATGTTCTGGCAGGCCACGTATGGGTACTGCTCCTCTGGGGTTAGACCTGTAGCAGAGGAATGAGAGTCAGCAGGGGAGGCCGGGGAGGGGCAGGTGGTCTGTGCTGAGCATCATTTTATAAGGGGCTTGATCTCAGCCAGGGCATCTTTGCATTGGTGCTCTGTTCTCAACTTGAGGGGGTTGGGGATGGAAAGGTCTGTTCAGTGCCTGGTCCTACAGGGGTGCTTATCTCAGTCTGGGGGTCGGCACAGCACCTGGTGCTATATGGGCCTGATGTCAGCCTGGGGGGTCTGTGCATTGCTCCTCTCCATGGAATGGGAGTAAATGAGCCTGGGGAGTGATGTGGCCCAGCCCCCACCTACCGTACATCCAGGCAACGG
>JAGPOW010000315.1:7284-19953 GCA_030014935.1 Caiman crocodilus | reverse complement strand
GAGCTATGAGCTTTGCCTGCACCTCAACTTAAGCCCTGGTAAGCTGCCTTGGCTCCTCAGTGAGATAGGGGGCTCACCTATAGATCTACGAATCCTTTAGGGACATCTGCAGGCCTCCACACCCCCGAGCCTCCACGCGTTCGTTGTTTCTATTGCGCTAGCAAGTGCCACCAGAATGTCTGCTGGTTTTCCTGGAGATCTTCTTGCCAGGCCAAAAACCAAGGCCAAGAACTGCTGCATTTGTTCCAGCCATCTCATTTAGGCTTGGGGCTGTGATGTATATGCCTGGATTCTCCACCACGTGTGAGCCTCTAGAGTCTCCTGTGTGTTTCTCTGAGCTAGACGCCAGTTTAGTGGGATCAGGCAACATTACGTAGAGCAGCTACATGCAGCAGAGCGTACACACACATACTCACTGCCCGGCGGTGAGGTCTCAGGCCCCTCAGAACCTCTCCCTCAGCGGAGGAGTTTTACAAAGCTCAAATTCAAAGGTCTGTTTTCCCGCCCGTTTCTTGGACAGAACAGTCTCCTGGCCGGTTGAGTTGGATAACTGAGTCATGACCTGTTCTTTCCGGGATCACTCTATTAGCATGACCCAGGCCTGTGCCTCTCAACTCCCTTAAAAGCGTTCCTCACAGTCCGCTTCTCTCACATGCTCATCCTTGTGATTCAGACTGAATTGCTACTGGGATCAGAGGATCTGGGAGGAGGAATATAGTGACACCCCCAGCACAGCCAAAAGGGCAAGGAGTGTTCAGGAGTCCCCAAGAAAATCATGAAAGTCCAAATAGTCACAGCAAATTCAAAGCCATGCTTCATACAAACAAAACTGAAAGTAGCTTAACATTAGCAGTAGAGACCAAACAGCATAGCAGCAGATCTAATTCAGAAAAGTATCCCTGCAATCATGTATCCCTCTCTCAGTACTTGTATCCTATCTGCAGTTCCTTAGCTATCTATTAATGAGATTGTCATGGGGCACCATTTCAACAGCCCTGATTTTGTAGCAGTAGGAAGTACACAGCAATAAGTTATTTCAAACCACTGGAGGAAAAAATGAAAAGCATTCGGTTATGGGCCTAACAGATACTAGTATAACCTCCCAGAAGGATCTTGCTCTCAGAAAGGGAAGAGTCTCATCCAAAGCTAGTTCTCTTCCAAACTAAAGCTAGGCCAGAACAAGGTCTCTGTATTAAAATCCTTGAAGAAAGTTTGGTTTGACAACATGTCATTTAGGCAGGGGTCTCTTTTACCAAAGTCATTAACTGTGCTGTTCCAAACAAAGGTAAGCCTGTTGCATACAGGATGTTACGACAAGGGCACTGTTAAGGGAGCATGGAGAAGTAATGAGTAGAAAAGACCTTCAGAGGTCATCTAACCCAGCCCCCTACAGCTGGACCCAAAGCACAACCACTTGGGTCCAGCATTTCCCTGGGAATCAAAGCAAACCTCAAGGTGCTGAGAGAACATGGACAAGCTTTCCAAGAGAAGCTGGTCAGTAAGGGACTGCACCCAACAAGTCACCTCAACGAAGGATTTTTTTTAATACAAAGAGAAGCATTTTCTCCAGGGAAGCTGCATAATCTTGTGAATGCTTCTGAAGGGGTTAAAGCAAAACCCTGCTCAGCATTTGTCAAATCAATGGTTTAAAATGTGCTAGATATCGTTAAGGCTTCATTATCTGACATAGAATAGGAAAAAAGCCAAACGACTTTTAGTTATCACCAACGGAAAACTAGATTGGTGATGTAAAGGGGACAACAACGGAGAGTTCATTGCGGCCTGGCGCATGTGAGTACAACCATGTTGGGGGAAAAAACTGCAGCATTGACAGCCTCGTGCTAAAGACTTTACCTCTCTGTTCTTGGGTCTCGTGTATCTCTCTGTGTGATGGGGATTTGGGAAGTGTAATCCTGTTTATCCATTTCAGCATCCACACCGTGACACAGGAGACCAGGAAGATGGACCGATCGTCTGAGCCCGTCAATGGCAGTTCTGTGTTCTTATGTTCTTAACCTTGTGTAACCCCCATCATGCCAAACCTTGTCATCACAGACAGTTATTACCTCTTGCTCAGCCTGACTGTACACCCAAGAGGCTTCCAGCCAACTGGGTGGCGGCAGCGTTACCCCAGGCTTGCGGGTGTTCTCCAGGAAGGGGGCCGTGCAGCCGTAGGTTCCCCAGGGGAGACTCCCAAAACATGGTTTTGGGCCTGGCCCAGTGAGGTGGGTGGCTCTGCGTAGTAGTGTCCCCTACCGTGCCACCATTGAGGCCGCATGAAAACCTGCTACCAAGGTAGTGCTTGAATATGTGTAACAACTCTGTAGCTGGTTTCTCACCAGCTCCAATTTGAATGTGTAGCAGGCTGTCACGCGTATCAGTGAGTAAGTGCCTTGTCGGTACTAAACCCGGCCAAGCCTTCCCCATTGACAAAACACTGAGGTCTCCAAGAGACCACACACTTCCTGAAGCAGCAGCAGGCGGCACCACAGCAGAGCGTTGGGCAGAGAATGAAACCCACCACCCAGCTGGAGGTCAATACCTCCAGTCCCTGCCCTGGGGACCTGCCCCCCATTTTCCCCTCTGGGAGACCCTGCCTCTTCCAGCCTAAGGGGTGCATTGTTTGGGCGCAGCAGCTGGAACAGGGGTGGGATCACACAACTACAAACCAGGGCACCAGAACTACACAACACACCAGAACAGAGCTACTTGGCCCTGCCTGGGTCAGAGCCTGGTGCCTGCAGCTGGGGAAAGAACACACCCCAGAGCACACCCCAGCTACACAAGTGCCTAACTCTGCCTACTCGACCCCAGCTGGAGAAAGGAGATGGCCAAACCCCAGCTGCACAACATATCTCACTTATGCAGCCCAGCACAGCTACACAACCTGGCTACACAACTGCACAACAGAGATATACTCGAGGGCACTGGCACGTCATGGAGATACATACTTGGGCGAGGCAGCCCAACTGCACTGTGGAGCTACACCTCATGGCGCTGCCAGGCAGCAGAACACAACCACACCGCAATTTTTTAAATACATAGTGGGTAAAAAGTAGGTGCCGGGTAACGTGGGGCCTCTGCAGGACACGCTAAGAAATCTAGTCGTAGTACCAGACAGCAAAGCTAACCTATTTAACAATTTCTTTGCCTCCATTTTTCTGAGCAGGGACCTGGTCATCCCCCCACACTGCGACCCCTGTAGGCCCCCTGGGGGGCACACCCAGACCTAGGGTCAGCGACGACCTAGTCAGGGAACTTCTGGAGGGGCTAGATGTATTTAAATCAGCAGGTCCTGATAATCTCCATCCCTGAGTGCCGAGGGAACTAGCAGAGGTTATTGTGGGACCCCTGGCACGGCTTTACGAGCGCTCGTGGTGCTCTGGCGATGTGCCGGAGGACTGGAAAAGGGCCAATGTGGTTCCCATTTTCAAAAAAGGGAGGGAGGAGGACCCAGGGAGCTATAGGCCCGTTAGTCTTAGCTCGGTCCTGGGGAAGCTTTTTGAGAAAATTACCCTAGCGCATGTCCACGAGAGGCCAGCAGGAGAGACTATGCTTCAGGGCAACCAACATGGGTTCATTAGAGGCACGTCCTGTCAGACCAACCTGGTGGCCTTCTATGACCAGGTCACCAAATCCCTGTATGTAGGTGCCACGGTGGATACAATTTTTCTGGACTTTAGGACGGCCTTTGTCACGGTCTCTCACCCCATTCTCATTAAAAATCTAGGAGACTGTGGCATCGACGCCTGCACAGTCAAATGGGTCACTAACTGGCTGGAGGGCTGCACCCAGAGAGAGGTGGTGGATGGGTCTTATTTGACCTGGAGGGACGTGGGCAGTGGGGTCTCCCAGGGTTTGGTCCAGAGGAGGGCCACTTGCACGGTCAGGGGGCAGGCCCTATGAGGAGAGGCTAAGGGACCTGAACCTGTTCAGCCTCCACTAGAGAAGGCGGAGGGGGGATCTAGTGGCCTTACTTCACTGTCAGGGCGGCTAGGATCTGGAACCAACTTCCAAGAGAAGTGGTGCTGGCTCCTACCCTGGGGGTCTTTAAAAGGAGGCTGGATGAACACCTGGCTGGGGTCATTTGACCCCAGTACTCTTTCCTGCCAGACTTGATGATCTGCTCAGGTCCCTTCCGACCCTACCAACTATGAAACTATGAAACCGCACAGCAGTGTGCACCAGAGACACATTGACACTTGCCAGCTACATTGACACAGCCCAACTTGCTGCCCAGATCCACCGCAGCCAGGGCAAAGCAGCACAGCAGCAGCCCTAGACAGCAACCCGCAACACAGCAGTCACACAAGAGCACTGCACAGAGACACAGAAGAGCTGCAGCATCCATTCGATCCAGCATGGATCTCAACACCCAGTATCAATGCACAATTCCAACCATCCCACCCAGGTCTCCCCCAGCCGACCTAGTGCCCATCACTTCCAACCAGCAGCCTTCAGAACATTTGAGCTGCCAGGGACTGGGTCAGACTTTGGGTCTGTCTTGCCAGTCTCCTTCATCATGTGGCAACAGACAGCAGATGGCGAACAGAGAATGAACTGGGCATGACCAAGGGTTTTCCTACTATTCCTCTCTTACTTGCAGCCTCCAGCATTTAAAGTCTAGGAAGGTTTATTTCAGAGGCTGTGGTCCTCACTCCCATACTTAGTAGCTCTTGAGGTCCCTTTCCTTGAAGGGAGTATGAACTGGTCTGATGAGGGTGTTTTTCACTCTTCCACTCTCAGTTGCAGCCTACAGCATTGCAGGGCTAGGAAGTTCTGACTCATAGGCCGTGTCCCTCATGCCCCTGACCAAGAGCTCCTGATGCCCCTTCCTCCAACAATGTTTCCAGTCTCTCCGTGAACCTGGCTGAACTCCCAGCTTGCACTGCACGTGGTGGCAGGCAGATGGGGGAAGAGGGGGATGAATGTAGCACGAAAGTAGTGGAGAGGTACCTGGGAATTTACAATTTGTTTTTAATTTTAATTTTTCCAACTATTTGAGTTGGTCTAATAAAAAATGTCAGACTTCCCCAAAGAACCTTGTCTGCCTCTGTCCTTAGACCAGTACAGCTACAACCTACACCCCTGTCTTCACCATTGAGTATTTTGTAAACCCTTCTCCTGTCCCCACCTCAAGCATCAACTGTCTAAACTAAACAGGCCTGGCCTCTTAAGTTCCTCCTCATATACAGGGCTGGCCTACAATTTTGGGGGGCCCCCTTCAAGATACAGATTTGGGTCTCCATGATTCATCAAAAAATCAAAATTGCAGTATAAACTCACTGAAATAAAATAGTCGGGGCCAGGCTGCGCGCATGTGGGCTGTGCTGCGGTGCACGCAGGGTTGGGGCAGCACGTGCTGGGGACACTTGGGTTCCCTGCCTGGGGCCAGGGCAGGAGTGGAGCTGGGAACTCCACCCCTACTCGGCCGGGAAGGGGCTCCCTGCTTGCATCGAGCCATTTAAACGAGGCACAAGCAGGGCCCTCGCAGCCGCAGTTTCCGCAGGATAGCATGGGCCGGCCCTGATCATATGGAAGCCCCTCCATTCCACTGCTCATCCTTGTTCCCTTCCCTGGATCTTCTCTAGTTCTTCTATATCCTTTGGGACATGTGGGGACCAGAACTGGGAACAGTTTTTAAAGGTGTGGAAGCCCCATGGATTTATCAAGGGGCATCATCATTCTTTTTGTTTTGTTCACAATTCCATTTTTAATAATCCCTAGTGTTTCATTTGCCTTTTTGATGGCTTCTGAGCCCAGGGCTGTTTTTAATGACCTGTCCACAGTGACTTCCAGATCTCTTTCCTGGGTAGTAACAGCTCATGTACAGCCCATAATATGAGGGAATGCGCAAACCAATGGCTACAAAGAAAAGGGGTGTGAAGGCATTGGGTGACTCTACCAAACCAGTGATCAAAGCAGGAAGCCCACTGTATGCAGAGCCTGAACTGCAATACGTGCCTTGATGATGAGATTATACAGGCCCCTAATAATGCCTGTTGATGAGTCTGATGGAAAAGGCTGATTGAGAAGCCTGATAAACAAGTCTGCTTGACAAGGCTGATAGATATGGCTGGTACCACATGTTCCAGAGCACACAAGATAACAATGGAGCATACGAGGATGATACACTAAAGGGGCTGATGCTTGTTAAGTACAGGCACCAGGACATGTCTGACATGACTAGAACTGTTCTGATCAATGTATCAGGGGGACCTGAAAACCCCTGAAACTTTGTATTGACCCCAGGGATGCCACATGTGAGTGGTGCCTGTGCCTTGCCACCAGTTTGCAGCACTGGCACAGAGGCCCCTGTTACATTTATTACACAATTCACTGGCGAATCATGCAATATATTTAGACCAGCCACACATGCAAGGTCATTGTCAGCACAACAATGGCCAACCTGCTACCAAAGTAGTGTTTGAATATGTGTAATAACTCTAGCTGGTTTCTATTCAGCTCTAATTTGAATGTGTAGCTGGGCCTTGGCGATCCTGGTGTCATGCGTATCAGTGAGCAGGTGCCTTGTCGGTAATAAACCCGCCCAAGCCTTCCCCACTGACAGAACACTGAGGTCTCCAAGAGACCACACACTTCCTGATGCAGCAGCAGGCAGCACCACAACAGAGCACTAGGCAGAGAATGAAATCCACTACGCAGCTGGAGAACAACAGCCCCTGCCCTGGGAACCTCCCCCTCATTTCCCCCTCTGGGAGACCCTCATGCGCTCAGCCTAAGGGGTGCATTGTTTGGGTGCAGCAGCTGGAACAGGGGTGGGATCACACAACTACAAGCCAGGGCAGCAGAACTACACAACACGCCAGAACACAACTACTTGACTCGGCCTTGCCTTGACCAGAGCCTGGTGCCTGCAGCTGGGGAGAGGACTGTGACGCACCCCAGCTACCAAACTACACAGCACTGCTAAACCCCAAGTGGAGAAAGGAGATGGCCAAACCCCAGCTATGCAACGTGTCTCACTTATGCAGTCCAGCATAGCTACGCAACCTGGCTGCACACCCCAGCAGCGACACACCTACGGACCACTGTGGCACTTGCCGGCATGGCTACACAACTGCACAACAGAGATATATTCAAGGGCACTGACACATAATGGAACTACACACTGGGGCAGGCAACCGAAATACACTGTGGAGCTACTCCCTATGGCACTGCCAGACAGCAGTGCACCAGAGGGCGTGACACAACCGCACTGCACAGAAGTGCACCGGAGGACGTGACACGCTGGCACTTGGCTACTGTGTACTGGGGCCAGTTACACAACAGCTCAGCCTGCTGCCCAGATCCACCACAGCCAGGGCAAAGCAGCACAACAGCAGACGTAGACAGCAACAAGCAACACAACAGTCACACAAGAGCACTGTGCAGAGACACAGCAGAGCTGCAGCATGCATTCAACCCAGTATGAATGTCAACACCCAGTATCAACGCACAATTCCAGTCACTCCACCCCGGTCTCCCCCCAGCTGAGCTAGTGCCCCTCACCTCCAGCTGGCAGCCCTTCCTAACATCTGAGCTGCCAGGGACTGGGTCAGACTCTAGGTCCCTCTTGCTGAGTCTTCAGCATCACACAGCAGTAAAGTGAACTGGGTCTGACCAGGGCTTTGCCCTCTGCTCCTCTCCCACTTGCAGCCTCCAGTATTTAAGAGCTAGAAAATCCCGATTCAGAGGCCATGCCCCTCACTCCCATGCTCAAAAGCTCCTGATGCCCCTTTCCTCCAAGAACGTGTTCAGTCCCTTTTTGGACGTGGCTAAACTCGCAGTTGCCACCACATCTGACAGGAATGAGATCCCCCCTTCAATGACATACTGTGGGTAAAAGTGCTGCCTTGAGTTCATTTTAAACTGTCTGCCTGCTAGTTTCATGTGGTGACCCCTTGTTCTTGTCTGGTGAGAGACAATCAACAATAAATCCCTTCTGCCCTTCTCCTTGCCATATAGTATTTTGGCAAAGCTTATCATGTCCCCTCTCAAGTGTCACTTTTCTAAACTGAACAGGCCTGTCTGTTCATCTATTCACCCCACACTCTATCCATCCATCTACCCATCTTTTACCTCTGTTTCTCTTTCCCATTCGGCTCTTTAATCTTTCCTCACATGGAAACCCCTCCATACCATACTTATCATCCTTGTTGCCCTTCTCTGGACCTTCTCTAGTTCTTCTTTGTCCTTTAGGAGGTATGTGGACCAGCCCTGGGCCCTGTATTCCAGGTGTGGATCCCCCAGGGATTTAGAAAGGGGCATCATGGTGCTTTCAGTGTTATTCTCCATTTCCTTCTTAGTCATCCCTAAAGCTGTGTTTGTCTTGTTGCCCACCCAGCATCCTCTGGCTGCTGCAGAGACCAGGCTGGAGAAGATGGTTCTAAGCGCAGAGTCTGGGGCCTGGGGGGAATTTAGGGCAGAGTGAGGGGGGGTCTCACAGGGGCTCTTGTGCTAGGTGGCTTAGGCAGAGGACCCCAGGCAGATTTGGGGTGGGGGTCCATGGCTCTGAGGCCTTCAGGGGGCTGGATGCTTTGGGGATGGTGTCAGGTGGATGATTTTTCAGGGGGAGGCACTCAACCCAGATCCTACCCCCCCTCCCAGCTCTCACACTACACCCCTTGTGACTTCCTGGGGACCACCCACACCCAGGGTTTTATAAGAAGCATCAGAGCAGCCAGCAGCCACAGACTGGCTACATGGAGTCCACAGTGCTCAGTGCCTGCCTCCTGCTGCTGCTGCTGGGCTGGGGGGATGGAGCTGTGCTCCCCCTAGACATGTTGGACACAGCCCCAGAGCCCAGCATGGTAGTGGCTGAGGGAGGACAAAGCTGGGGCTAGCGATGTTGGTTGAGGGGGAGAGGCACCAGGGGGCCTGGGGAAGGCAGGGGGCTGCAGTTCAGGAGTGAGGAGTACCAGGGGGTCTGGGGAAGGTCTTGATGCTGTGGGTTTGGGAGTGAGAGGCACTAGCAGGGTTGGGGTGATTTGGGGGGTTGCAAGTCAAGAGTGAGAGGCACTGGCGATGGGTTGGGGAAGGTAGGAAGCTATGGGTTGGGAGTGAGGGGCATCAACAAGGCTAGGAGGGGGCAGGGCTTTGGGAGCTGTGGGTGGGAGGCTCCATCTCTGGAGACCTCCTGGCCCCCTTGCTGCTGAGGCATTAACCCCTTTACTTCTGATCTGACCCATTCCAGGTTGAACTGATCCAACTGTTCCAGGATTTCATGAGTCGCTTCAACAAGACCTACAGCAACCCTGAAGGTGAGGGGGAGCCTGGGGGAGCTGGGTGGATGAGACTTGGGGGAAAAGGGAAATGGGGGTGGCCGGCTGTTCTCCTACCACCAATGCTTCTGGGTCCCTGGAGCCAGGAGCAGACCCTCGGCCTCCATGGTCCCCACAGCTCCAACAGCATGGAGAACAACTAGAAAAGGTGCAGAGAAGGGCAACAAGGATGGTGAGCAGCTTGGAGGGGCTTCCGTGTGAGGAGTGACTAAAAGGCTAATTGGAGACAGAAAGAGAGAGAGGGGTGGATAGGTGGCTAGACAGAGTGTGTGCTGGTAGATGGACAGATAGAGTGCGGATGCATGGAGGATATCACAGAATCATAGAAAGTGAGGGATGGAAGGGAGCTCAGGAGGTCTCTAGTCTAACCCCTGCTCAGAGCAGAACCACCCCCAACTAGATCATCTCAGCCAAAGCTTTGTCTAGCCGGGTTTTGAAAACCTCCGAGGCTGGAGCTTCCACCACTTTTCTAGGTCACCCTTACTACCCTCCTAGTGAAAAAAATGCTTCCTAAAATCTAACCTAAACTTCCCTTGCTACAACTCATTCCTTGCTCTGTCATCTGCCACCACTAAGAATAATAGTCTAGCTCCATCCTCTTTGAACCCCGCTTCAGGCAGTTGAAGGCTGCTATTAAGTCTACTCTCAGTCGCCTCTTCCCTAGACCAAATCAGCCCAGTTCCCTCAGTCTTTCCTCATAAGTTATGTCCCCCAGCCTCTGAACCATTTTTCTGGCCTCTGCTGGACTCTCTCCAATTTGTCCACTTCCTTTCTGTAGCAGGGGCCCCAAAACTGAACACAGTATTCCAGATGTGGCCTCACCAGTGCTGAATAGAGGGGAATGGTCACTTCCCTTGACCTACTGGCAACACACCTGCCAATGCAGCCCAGTATGCCATTAACCTTCTTGGCAACAAGGGCACACTGCTGGCTCATACTCAGCTTATTTTCCACAGTAACCACTAGGTCCTTTTCTGCAGAGCTGCTACCCAGCCAGTCAGCCCCAGCCTGTAGTGGTGCGTGGGATTGTTACATCCTAGTGCAGGACTTTGCACTGGTCCTTGTTCGACCTTGTGAGATTCCTTTTGGCCCAGTCTTCCAATTTGTCTAGGTCACTCTGAATCCTAGCCCTGCACTATAGCATATCTACTTCTCCTCATGGCTTGGTGTCATCTGCAAACTTGCTGAGGTTGGACTCTATGCCATCTTCCAAGTCATTGATGAAGACATTGAACAAAACTGGCCCCAGGATCAAGTCCTGGGGCACTCCACTTGATACCAGTTGCCAACTAGACACTGAGCCATTTATTACTACTCTCTGAGCCCAATGCTCCAGCTAGTTTTCTATCCACCTTACAGTCTATTAATCCAACCTATGATTCCTTATCGTGCCTGCAAGAGTGCCATGGGAGACAATATCAAAACCTTGCTAAAATGAAGGTACGCTACATCCACCGGTCTCCCCGCATCCAAAGAGCCAGTCACCTCATCATAGAAGGAGATGATCAGCTTGGTCAGACATGACTTGCCTCTGGTGAATCCATGCTGGCTGTTCCTAATCACCCTTTTCTCCTTCAAGTGCTTAGAAATGGATTCCTTGAGGATCTGCTCCATAATTTTTCCAGGGACTGAGGTGAGGCTGACTGCTCTGTAGTCTCCTGGATCTTCCGTTTTTCCATTCTTAAATATGGGCACCATGTTTGCCCTTGTCCAATCATCTGGGACCTTTCCTGACTGCCATGAGTTTTCAGCGATGATGGCCAATGGCTCTGCAATCACATCAGCCAACTCCCTCAGCACCCTCAGGTGGATGCCATCCGGCCCCAAGGACTTGTACACATCACCCTTTTCTAAGTAGTCCCTAACCTGGTCTTTCACAACTGAGGGCTGCTCACCTCCTCTCCAAGCTGTGCTGCCAGATGCCATAGTCTAGGAGTTGTCCTTGCCTGTGAAGATGGAGGCTAAAAAGGCACTTCAGCCTTTTCTGCGTCCTCTGTCACAGAGTTGCCTCTCCGATTCAGTAAGGGACCCACACTTTCCCTGATCCTCCTCTACCTACCGACAGACTTGTAGAAACCTTTCTCGTTCCTCTTCACATCCTTTGGTAGCTACAACTCCAACTGGATGGACAGACAGACTTACTCATTTTAGAAAAAAGATGCTGGAGGGGGTAGATGAGAAGGGGTTACAAAATACTAAATGGGGAAGAGGGAGTCACTAGAAATGTATTATTGACGGTCTCTCACCGGACAAGAATGAGGGGTCACCACAGTCAGCTGTTTTAAAACTAACACCAGGAAGGTTTTTTTCACCCAGCGTGTCATTAAAGGGGGGAACTCACTGTCGCCAGATTTGGTGGAAGCTGAGAGTTTAGCCAGATTCTCCAAGGGATTGGACACATTCTTGGGGGAAAAGGATGTCAGTAGCTACTGAGCACTGAGTGAGGGGCTCAGCCTGTGCAGTTCCTGGGAGCTCTTATGTCCCCGGCTGGAGACCCTGGGGAGCAGGTGCCCTTGCGAGGAGGGAGTTGTCTGGGCCTGGGGTGACTGAAAACAGGGGCTGGGAGTGGTTCATAGGATGGGGGTGGAGGTCTTGGGCAGCTTGATTGGGGCAGGACCCCCTGCCCCTCAGTGGCCCCTATCTCCCTCCCCAGAGCAGCACCGGCGGTTGCTGATCTTCAGGCAGAACCTGGCCACTGCCAGGGCCCTGGAGGAAGCCGGGCAGGGCTTGGCCCGGTTCGGCGTGACTCGCTTCAGCGACCTCACTGGTGAGACCCCGCTTCCTGCCCCTGTCCTTGAACTCCACCCCCTCTCCCTCAGTCTGCCCCATTTCCCAAGCCCCGCCCCCTCTGCCCCAGCCAGACCTGCAACCCACAGCCCCACAAAGCCCAGCAGCCTGCTCAGCTTCCCTTACTGACCCCCACAGCTAAACACTGCTCCCTATAGCCCCGAGGCATTCACACACACAGGGACACATACTAAGGCACACAAGGATACACACATGCACACACACGGATACACGGAGATGCACACAGCACACACAGAGGGATGCACACAGATGTACACACAACAAGCACACAGATTCACCCACATACAGACACACGGATGTACACACGCATGCACACAGAGCTGCACACGGATGCACAGACCACTTCTGAACTCTGCCCACTGAACCCCTCTCCTCTGTCCCCATTCCCCCCAGAGGAGGAGTTCCGGGCACAGCTGCTGAGCCCCATGCCTGGCCATACCCTACGCCCCCCTGCACAGTCCCCCAGCAAGCCAGCGCCCCCCAGCTGTGACTGGAGGAAGGCAGGGGCGGTCACACCTGCCAAAAAACAGGTAGGGGCAACTGGAGTGGGGGGAGCAGGGCGAGGGATGTGTTGAGA
>JAGPOW010000309.1:299-13478 GCA_030014935.1 Caiman crocodilus | reverse complement strand
AGGGTGTGGGAATGGGGGCGCATCCATACGTTCATTAATGCACCTTAGTTACTGAGCATTTAATTTAGTATTTGCTTAATGAAGTACTAACTAAATGTGCAGTAACTAGGGTTACTGCGCAGTAGCCCTGGCATATGGCTTTTCTTGTGATGCATATTGAGTATTACCTTAATAACACTGCACATAATGCTATTAGCACATTTAACTGAACAAAATGAGTTTGTTGGAAATATTGGCTAACTGTTGGACAGATTTTGAAGGACTCAGCTCACTGTCCTAGAAATGTAGTTTGTCTTCTGTTTGTTCTACTTAGTAGTAACCAAGTACTAAATCAAGGCTCAGTAACTTGTCCTCCTGTACACTAGCTCCAGCATATAGGTTTTTTGTGACACTAACTGCGCAGTAGCCTAATACTACTGCACAATAGCATATTAGCACAGGTTTTACGCAGCACACTACTAAACAGTGTTGTAAAGCTACTGCGTAGGTAGCATCCCATGTAGGCGCACCCAGTGGTTCTCAACCTTTCTAGACTTAAGCTACCCTTCAGAAAATGTCAGCTTTTATTTTTCACTTGTATTTTGACTCAAAGAAAAAGAACAGAACCATTCTTCTGTTTTAAAGAACTCAGAAAGACTACAGCACCACATCAGGTCAGGAAGTCTTGGGTACTATTTGAAATCTTTGGTTCTGTCTTGTCACAGTCACACACCTAACAGTGCTAATATTGTGGGCACCCTTCAAAAGGAGTCTAAAAAGGACCTCAAGGCACCTTGCTCAGAATCACAGTTCTAATTCCTCGAACCAACAAAAAGTAACATGAGAAAATGCAGTGGCGACATTTAGGAGGTGCACATGCACACCCTGAGAGTGCTCGTGCACCCTCTGATACCCAGCATTCCCCACTCAGGCAACGGGCAGAGGGTGCAGACGATAGCCCCCACAAATGCACCAGGCCAGGAGTGGGGGCACCTCGAGAAGTGATCCCCACAGCGTGCCACTGGCACTTCTGCATCACGCAATCAGCTGGGGCGAAACCCCCCCGGTCTGTGTGATCGGCTGTGGGGGACCCCCCCTTGGTTGATGACTGGCTGGTTGCAGGGGAGCAAGTGCCCATGAGAAAATGTCTCACCCTTCCTTTCCCCATTCTGGCTCCTTATAGTGGAAAAACCAAGTGGCTGCTTCCAGGCTGCTCTTCTAAAATCCCCTGTCTTTGCATAGAGAACCACAGTGAAGATGCCAACAGCTATTCAAATTCTTCAAACCACAAATATCGAGAAATAATGAAGCAAGACCAAAGCCATAGTGTTTCTAGTGTGTTTCCATATGCAAATTGGTGCTGTCCCCATCACTTACAGGCAGAAGGCAGCCCCTGTTGAAGAGGTGGAAAAAGTGTTATTTCTAGAGAAACTGGCATGATGAGCTGAGTCCGCAAGAAAGGCTGTGTTAAGTGCAGGAACTACAAGTGATGCCTTCATCATTGAGGGCTAGGAGAGGTGATGCATGGCTAGTGCTATTTACACAATAAAAATGAATTCTTAAATTAACCATTGGGTGTTCTTGTCCTAGGTTTGGGGAGAGGGCAGAAGGTGTACAGACTGTCTGCAGTCTGCTCCGTGAGCAACCTGGACAGCACACATTGCATTTCCTAACCAAAAAGTCTATGTCCCCTCTAATGCTGCCGGGCACTTCTTGAGTTTTATACCAGTTTTATATTAGCATAACTATACTATGTCTGCGCTGAACTATGCCACCAGATCTAAAATTACAAGCCTCTTAAGGGTAGAAGAAGCTACTACTGGTGTAATTAGGGTTACCATATTTCCAGTTCCAAAAAAGAGTAGATGCAACAGGGGTTACCTCAGTCCCAACCCACAGACCCCCCTGGCCCTGTCAGTGCCCCTCACTCCCAACCCACAGTCCCTCATCACTCCCGGGCTATACTGGTGACCTTCCCTCTCAACCCAGAGCTCTACCACCCCTGCCGCTGCCCCTCACTCCTGACCCGCAGCCCCCTGGCCACGCTGGTGCCCCATACTCCCAAACCCTAGTCCCACAACTCCTGGGCCATGCTGATGCCCCTCACCCCCAACCCACATCCCCCCATCCCTATTGGTGCCCCTAACTGCTGACCCACAGCCTTCTGGCACTGGCAGTGCCCTGCACTCCCAGCTCAGTCCCCCAACCTCCTGGTGCCCCTCACTCCCAAGCCAGAGCTGCCCAGCCCTGCCGGTGCCCTTCGCTCCCAATCCACACTCCTCTGCTCTTCCCAGCCCTGCCGAAGCAGGCCCCCAGCTGGCCCTATCCCAACTGGGCCAGAGCACAGTGGCTTTGGCTCGTGCAGGTGGTGGTGGAGCGAATCTGGCCCCAGCACCGGCTGGTGGGAAGAGGAGCGAATCTGCCCCTCCGCTCAGTGTCTCGTGGCCACCCCACCCCTGTGAGTCAGGCGCTTGCTCCAGCACTGCTGGCCTAGCCATGGAGCTCCCCACTGCCCTCAAAGCACCCCCATCTTCCCGTGCCACCTTCCCCCGCTGGAGGGGCAGGTGCCTCCCCCCACCCTGTTGCAGCCCCGGGGACCAGACAACTTCCCCCAGTGGTGGCAAACACCCGCCCCCTCACACACCCATCTCCTCCATACACAGTCCCCAGGCCCTGGCCCTCCAGCCCCCACTCCCCATAGATTTACCTACATCCAGCTGCCAAGGCTGCTCCCACCACCGTGTCTGACTGTGTGCAAACCAGGCATGTGTGCGTGTGCACACACATGATGCTTCTGGCTGCATTCGCCCTTCTCCTGCTCCCAGTCGCACAGCAGAGCAAAATCCCAGACATTTGTTTAGATTTCAAAAAACTACCAGGATGGAGATTGGAGGAGTCAAAAAAGAGGACATGTCTGGGAAAACCCGGCTGTATAGTAACCCTAGGTTTAATCTACTGAATATGCGAAGTTGATCTAGCAGCTTGACTATAACTGCTCAAACAGCAGTTGGCTAGATCCAGTCCCTGCTGGTCTCCCTTATGTTTTGGCCATCGTTGAAAGCAGCTCAGAAGCACATTCCTGGTTGAAGTCGCGGGTCTGAGGAACTAAATGCAGATTGTTTTCTGCTTTCTAGGAACATGCAGCGCTCCAGCTGTGACAGAAAACTGTGCAATCTGCCCAGAAGACTGGATTAGATCAAACAAGAGGACAGCAGGAAAGCAATGTTGTTATTTTCTAATGAACATAAGGATTCAGGACACCTCATTTCTCACAAATTTCATGTAATGAATTTATTATTTTCCTTCAGTAATATTCCTAGGAAGTAGGGCATCAATGTGCAATTCAGTTTTTAACTCTTAATGATGACTTAATAAAGTCTCATTTCTATATGCAAGTGGAGTCCTCTAAATAGTTCCTCTATTTCAAGAAAAAATGTTAAGTTTTTCTAAATGATGCCTTCCTGGAGAGTATCGTGGAAGGACATGACACGTGAAACATGATGTAAAATTATTTTTCCAAGGAATATTAAGTCTTTGTTGCTCAAGCTGTTTGAAACTAGACTTGGCAAAATTCTAGTATATGAATAATAGGAAATTATTTTCTTCATGTCCTGCAGCTAAGAGTACTATTACATGTAACACCTGGCACAATACATTTAGATCACAGGAAGCATGAATACAATTTAAAAAGTTTTCTGATCAATCTGACATCAATGCTTACTTTTTTTCTTCCAGTAGGGGTGGGTGAGTTGGTTGGTTGGTTGCATTTTCAAACTAAATTATTCGTACTTTATGGAGACCACTGTGCCCTTCAGAGCTGCACTGAGCCTTAAAGGAGCTTGTACTCTTTCTAGCACTTCATACTGCTTACAAGTGAAACTACAAATGAGGAAGCAAATGGATTTCAGTTGAAATCTCCTTGAACATAAGACCAAGAATGGGGAAAAGTTTTGTGATTTGAAGAACAAGGTGATTAGGAGCCATCAGCATGGATTCACCAAGCGCAATTCATGCCCGGCCACCCTGATTGTATTCTACATTGAGATGACTGGCTCTGTGGCTGTGGGAGACCAGTGGATGTGGTATACCTTAACTTTCAAAAGGCTTTTGATACGATCTCCCACAACGTTCTTGCATGCAAGATAAGGAAATATGGGTTGCGTGAATACACTGTAAGGTAAACAGAAATTTGGCTTGATCATTCAGCTCAGAGTTTAGTAATCATGTCTAACTGGCAGCCCGTATGACATAGAGAGCCCCAGGGATTGGTCTTGGGATGGTTTGGGTCAATATTTTCATCAGTGACCTGGAAGATAGGATAGTGTGCACTCTCAGCAAGTTTCCAGATGACACCAAGCTGCGGGGAGCAATAGATGTGCTGGAGGGTTGGACTAGGATTCAGAGAGATCTCAGCAAACTGGAGGATTGTAGCAATATATATCTTATGAAGCTCAATAAGGAGAAGTGCAAAGTCCTGGACGTAGGATGGAAATATCCCATGCACTGATACAGTCTGGGATCAGACTGGCTAAGCAGTAACTCTGCAGAAAAGGATCTAGGGGTTACAGTGGACAGTGGGCTAAATACGAGCTAAGAATGTGCCCTTGTTGCAACGAAGGCTTCCAGCATACTGGGCTGCATTAATAGGAGCACTGCCAGCAGATCAAGGGAACTGATTCTTCCCGTCTATTCGGCACAAGTGAGGGCACATCTGGAGTACTGTGTCCAGTTTTGGGCCCTGCACTACAGAAAGGATGTGGACAAATTGGAGACAGTCCAGCAGAAGGCAACAAAAATGGTGAGGAGGTAAGGGTATATGACTTCTGAGAAGAGATTGAGGGAACTGGGTTTACTGAGTCTGCAGAAGAGAAGACTGAGCAGGGATTTAATAGCAGCCTTCCCCTACCTGAAAGGTGGCTCAAAAGAGGATGGAGTTGGACTGTTATAAGCAGTGACAAATAACTCAACAAGGCAAAATTGTTTCAAGTTGCAGCAGGGGAAGTTTAGGTTAGATTTTTAAGACCCAGCTAGACAAAGCCTTGGTTGGGTTGATATACTTGGGGCTGGTCCTGCTTTGACCAGGGGGTTGGACTAGATGACCTCTTTCAGGTCCATTCCAACCCTAATTTTCTATAATTCTATAACAATAATAGCAATAACAATAATAATAATTCATTTTAGCTTTTCAAGTAGTCTTAAGTAACAACATCCACTCCTACTTATTAATCAATATTTCTAAGTTTAGAGTGTGATTCATGAGAGAGCTCTTCTGATCAACCACGGGTCGTGTTTAGCACCAATTTTGTCACTGCTGTTTAGAGCTGCACTTACTTTTTCAGCTCCCTGGAATCCATTTTCCTTAGACTCTGGAATATGTTGCGACTTGGAGTGCCCTTTTTTTCTCTCCCCGTGTAATAATGATAGTGGCAGAAACATATACACCTTTTTCCATTCAGTTCACTGCTGAAGGTTTCTACTACTTTTCTAGCTGGAAGTAGAGGGAAGTCCAACACAGAATGGTACAGGAAAAGTAATAAGACTTCATTTTCAGTTATAGGAACACATTAAACACTTGACATGACCAGAGCCTTACTACACAGCTAGGCTAAGGGAAGGACCAGAAGGGTAGCGATGGGTGGACAAATCACTGCTTACTAATGATATGTATGTTTTAGCTATAACAGAAGCATAGTTAGACAGGGGGTGGTGATGCATTTGCCTGACTGAAACTGGAAAGAAGTAATGTTGTTCTCATAGCATAGTTGAGAGGTTGCATGCAATTTCCTCTTAAATCATCACGAGGTTTAACTTAGCCTCTTGTATTGCACTTGTTTTCTGCCTCTATTACGTCTGACATAGGCTTACTCCTGGGTCTGCAGAGATTATAGCCTTTCAAAACAATGTAATTAACTAATGTGTTTTCACATTTTTTCTTGGAATCCTACCAGCAAAGGAAGGCAGAAACCTGAACTGTACCTGCCTCAGCACAGAACAGGTGACTGCTCTCAGCTGTACATCTTTCAGACACTGGATCTGTGCCAAAGAGCTGAACTGAGCCTTGTCTTCCCCCTTCCCTCTCCAGGAGTGATTTTTAATGCAAGTACAAGGATAACATGAACTTCCTGGTGGAGGTCTCACAGCCTGCTATAAAATATGGTGTTAGCTTCCAGGAGGTGCCAGAGGCCGAACCTTACCGAGCCAGAAGGTCTGAGCGCTGTGCCTGGAGGCCTGTCATAAGGGCACACCTAAGTAGCCCATGGGATGCAGCTCTTACTGACAACCATGCTTGTTTGTGTTTTAGTAAGCACACTGTACAGTGTTATGACTGTGCCCAGAGTGGAAATCTGGACATTTCCAACAAATCTGCACAGTGCCAGTGTTTGTCCTGGAATACCAGCACCTGTAAGTGCCCTGTGCCCCATGGGAGAAGGTGGGTCCCCACCCTGAAGAGATCCAAGCATAAAAAGACAAAGCCACGCAAGGGTTGGACAAAGAAATGGTCTTGACACGAGTCTTTTGCCCTATTTCTGTTCCCCTGCCTTTGTTTTTCCCGTGACTCTGTTTTTAGCCGTGGTTCACCTGCTGCTGAGCTCCTGTCTAGGAACTGTTTGTAATCCTCAGTTCCAGAGAGGACGCTACCCTTCCCCTCCTCTATCCTTTAGTAAAACCTTTAGCTCCTTGGTCTTTCCAGCTTTACCTGCACTAAGGCTAAACCCTTAACTATTCAAAATCTGTTGCTAAATGCATTCTCTTACTTTAATGCATTAGAACTACCACGGCGCTTATGTTTCGTGGTTTCAGTATGGGTAACATCTCCCAGTGCCTTCTGACCAACATTTGGTCTCCTAATGGCACTTTTACCTCACAGTCAGTGATCAGAGTTTAGTGTCTTAATTTGCTTAGGTACTTTAGAAAATCCCACTGGAAACCCAACTGCACCCTTTAGCAACCCACGTTGGAAAATCTGGCTCAGAGATTCATGTCTCTGAATACCACCCCCCCCACGCCCGCTTATTAAAATGTGTATAAAATCTAGCAGTAGACATTTTTATATTTTTTTTATGAAGACAAAACAACAACAACAACAACAAACCCAAAGCTCAAAGGCCTTTATCTTTCCAATTGCAGTCCAGCAATTTGTAGTCATGAAATGGAGGACAGGCAGAGGATGTACTCACATTTCAAAAGTAATCCTATGAACAGAGGGTCCCTACAGTTAGGAAGGATTCCAGGCAGTCTGTCCCTGCATATATAAGCCGAACGAGGCAGCACGTCCACGCAGATGTGCTGCTTCTTTGGACCCCGAAGCATCCGAAGCTTCTCTGGATCCAAGGCCTCGCACAGCCCTAGTAACTGGGTAGGGATTCAATAGAGCCTTGAAGTTAGGTTCATCCTTGTCATGCATAGTCATGTCTGATTTTCAGGAGCATCAAGCACCAGCAGCTCCCCATCCTCCCTGGCATCATCTCTACATCAGTACAAGTGCCATTTGGGTTGGCGAAGTTCCACAGACCTGCCCACAGAGTCAAAACTATCAGTGACTTACCCTTTGCCGAAATGTTCCTGCACACCAGCAGAAAAGGATTAAAGTCATGACAGGGTGATATTTATACATTAGTCTTTTATTTGCCTTTATTGTTTCAAATGGTCAAGTGAAAAAGATTTAAAAACAAATACAAAAAGCCCACAAAAATCAGACCAAGACAGAACTATAAAGGAACATAAACACAATGACATTTCAGTTTAAGAAGGGGATTGTTTTAAAGATATGTAGGCTCTCTGGACCAACTTGGTATTTAAGGGGATTTGCAAAAGCACCTAAGCAACTTACGGTACTGAACTTTTCACAAATAGGGAACTAAGTACCTAACTGTGAGTGGGAAAATTTTGTTAGGGGCCCCCAAGCCTTATGAAAAGCTGTTCCCAGGTAAAGTGCCAAAGAGTTTTGTGAGTGATGTCTTTAATGGACCAACTGCATATTTGGAATAGCCGTAAACTAGCTTTTCAAGTGCAGTACGTTCTTCAGGTAATTCTTATGTAAAGAGCTTTCTTGGGAACAGTTTACACTGTAATGGGAAATGCAATGCCCAGGCAGGGGCTAGGAAGCATGAGAAAGCAGGCAGCACAAAACTGAAACACTTATTGTTTAACATTATTTTTTTTGTAATAACAATAATTCATGTAAACATAATTCTCTGAGTATCATGGTGTTCACTCTCAATTGATGGGGCTGTGCTGATGGAGTACACACACCCACGCCCCCTGCCACACTGATTGTCTGTACTGCTTTTGTACATTTGTCCTTCACCTGCTTCTCCATGATCCAGAGGAACAAAACAAGCACATTGTGGGGAAAAGTGAGCAAGTTCCCACCCTGTCCTTACAACAATGTCATAGCCTTCAGAAATATTTCTGGCAAATGGTTTCACAAGTAAAATCTAAAATTGAACAAATAAATAATAAGCAAGGAGGCTAAGAATAGATTCAAATCATATTGCAATGGTACTGGCAGTCAATAGCCCAGATGAAAGGAAAGTATGATTAGGAGCCAGAAATCAAAAAAACTCTCTACCACCCTGTGATGGGTCGTAACCAAATATCAGATGTCACAAAAACATTCCCTTTCTTTATACTTAGAGGAGGATTTTGAAGTTCTTTTGCTGTTACATAGGGTCACCTTCTAGATGAAGTACGCTTTACTGTTTGTTTGCAGTTAAATGGTTAGTTTGTTTGTAGTGTGTTAATTTGTGCGCTTCCCCAGGCACCGTGTTTGCTTTCCATTTGGATCCTTGCTCCAAACAATAAAGACCCACCAGCTCTGAAGTTTGTTGTGCTCTCCTCTGGACTAGTCCAAACCCCCAAATGCTTGGAGTCACTAATGCCACTGGCAGACATTCATTTAAAGGTGTAATGGGATCCAATTCAAGGTCTCAACAACTGCACCTCCTGCCATGCCACAACTGCATGCCAGAATGCACAATTTGGGAATTAGATCCCAATCATGTCCCATTTGCCATTGAAGGGGGATCCCGGGATCATGATGCCAGGACCCCCTGCACCAGCAAATTGAAAGCTGGGTACCTAACAATCAGATGATTCTTGGCTAGGGCCAAGACCCAGCCGGGGTCTGGAACTGGCCCCAGTGCAGTCACTGTCAGGTGACTGTCAAAGCACTCGTGCTTGGCAGCTCTGTGTGGACTGGCGGGCACAGAAGATGAGAGGCTCCTGACAGGGAGAGCCAAAGAAATTCTTCCCCTGCTGGGGACCTTTACCCCTACTGGACTTCTACACATCACAGCACATCTGTCTGGCTCCTGGGGCTGCCCCATGCCAGACCCTGGCGCTCAGCTGAGCATCAAGATCTGTTGTGGGTCAGCCCCAGCCTGCCACAGGTTCAAATCAAGGTGCAATACCAAGCAGCCACAAAAGCGGAATAACTTTATGGCTCATTCGTTTTATTGTCATGCCATAAACTGACCTGAACATATGACAGGGCAAGATTAACAGGTTGCATTTTTGACAGCGAGGATACAGTTTTTGTTCGTGAAGGTGCCTTGAGCCACAGCTTAAGAAAAAAGAAAAGGGAGAAAAAAATGTCCACTACCACTCCCCCATGCTGCAGTAATTAATTAATTATTGCAGGGTCATCATAAATTCAAAGCCATTTTGGATTCAGGTAACTACAGTGCTACAGTATTACAGTAAAAATGTGTCCCTGTCAACAGTATTGGCACCTTTGAGTGGTTTCCAGCAAAAAAAGGAAAGAAAATGAACCGAAGAATGAGGAGATGCATTTAAAGGAAGTAAATAAATTATTAATGTTAACTGACAACCTAGTCTGGCAACAGTAATGGCACCTTTGCATGAACTACTGCAAGCAAGAAGGAAATGGAACTGGATGAGGGAATGTCGGTGTGCATTCAAGGAAGCAAAGAAATTGTTAAAATCAAAGGCCATTCTTACACATTTTGGTACCTCACTTCCAGTGCAGTTATATGATGCCTCACTTTCCAGAGTGGGAGCACTCTTTCCTCTCATTTTTCCTGATAGCACTGAGAAACCAGCAGTTTTCATTTCATAACACTAACAGTACCTGAAAGTTATGTGCAAATGGAGCACAAAGCTCTCAGTATTATTTTATAAAAAGCAGAAGTGTTATACTCACTTGCCTGGCAGACATTTTACTCTACTGACTGATCACCCGGCATAACTCTGGTTTTGTACCAAAACAAAGCGTTCGCTTCACGAACAACAACTCATATGCAATGCTGGACATAATTACTTTCAGCTCGCTTTCAGCATTGTAAAGGGACTCAGTGCAGTAGTGGTAATAGGCTGCCATACTTACCTTGTTTACAGGGCCATCAAAAGGAAGAGACCACATATTCTTGTTAAACTTGATGAATTGCTTACCTGTCATCCACCCATCAAGAAGGAAACTGCTAAGGACAACATCTCTTGTGAAAAGGTGTGTTTATACAAAGTATAGCACTAGAATACACAAGTAGCAGAATATTCACGTAACTCAAGACCATATAGTAGCTTATCAACAACTTTCAATCAGGCTAATGGATATGCATCTTTTTATGATGTTTTGTGTTGTTGTCTAAAACCTTAGTATGTTTGCAATGGGGCGGAGGGACAAGTGTGATGTATTGGTCATTTGCTGTTATCTGGGGTGCTGTTCCTTTAAATACTGCAACGTTCTGCCCCTCCCCAAGCACCACCTTCTTTTAGTTTGGGTCCCTGCTCCAGACAGTCACTAGCTCTGATATCATTTGGCAACTTGACTCTGTTTTCTGTGCTGGTCCAGGCAGCAGAGTAGCTACTATAGATTGCACTATATTGCAAAACCCAATGCAAATGGTGTCTTTTCTTTAAAAAAAAAAAAATGGACAAAGCCATTTGAAACCCATGAGTTTTGCCTGACGTTGAACCCAGGTACCCAAACCACAGGTTTGAGCCTGGCATGGGTGCCGTCTGTGTGTGCCAGAAGGTCTGTGTTATGCATCTGGCAGAAGACCAGGGGAGCAGGGCACAAGGCAGAAGGCTGATGGCTGGCAGAGGATGGAGAGCAGGGTGGTGGAGAGAGATGGGACAGGCAGAGGTTGTTATGGGCTGTGCGGGTGCTTCTGCTGGGTTTTAAGGCTGGAGTTTCCTGGCCAGAAGGTCTTGCCCTCCACTCAGGGTCAGACCCATCGCAGGATACGAGTAAGGAAGGAAGTTCATGGCATGATCAGATTGATGCGGCTGTGGGGTTTTGCCATCCTCTGAAAGGGGGAGGCCTCTTTCTGGGCACTTTTGAGCTCCTGTTGACAACAGCTCACACAAGCAGGACACGGGCTGCCCTCTCCCTGCTCTGCCTGTGGCTGCTCGGTGCGAGGTCTGTGCTGCACCAGAGCTGAGCAGAGGCTCCAAAGCTTCAGAGCCGCTTCACCCAGATTGAGGCGGAAACATGGTCTGGTGCTCTGGATTGGATCGCTGCCATCCAAAGCAGACAGATCCGAAGCTGGATCAGATCGCTGCCAACTCGTACAGGCCTACCAGTTATGTGTACAGCTGTACTCTGGAGTTGAAAAGGTAACATGACTTCTTTGTAAGGAATTAAAATCAACAAAGCTCTCAGCCAGAGCTGGGCCAGTAAGCTTTCACAAACTCAGTTAAGGGAGCGTAGACTAAATACTGCTGAGTGTTTTGTAATCCCAAGGGCCAGTGGTTTGGGATCTGGATGCGGGAGCTCCAGTGTTTTCTTTTGAATCGGCTATCTCCATATTCATGTAGTTTGTATTCTCTTGTAGTCCTATATCTGGGAGATGTGTAGAGACTGCAATTTGTCAAAACATCTCCCTAGGAGTTGATTTACACTTACTTTTTAATTTCAGCTCAGCTTTCTTTGCCCTTCAAATAACTTTGATGGTGTCTTCTTTTCTTCATAAAAAATAGAAATAGTCCCCCTTCCAAAAAAACCAAAACCAGAAGAGCCATTCTGTTGCTTGCTTTCACAGTAGGCAGTTCAAAAGTCTACTGCTGCTCCTGACTAGAGTCACTGGGATTTGTTTTCATTTAGGTCAATGAGAACAGAGGAGTATACCTCCTCCGTTCGCGCTTGTAGGGAGGCAGTTAGACAGGCCAAAGTTACCATGGAGCTAAGGATGGCATCCCAAGTTAAGGATAACAAAAAAATATTTTTTAGATATATAGGGAGTAAAAGGAAGTCCCAGGTGGAATAGGACCCCTACTAGATGGGCAGAAGCAATTGGTGACGGACAGGGGGACAAGACAGAACTCCTTAATGAGTTCTTTGCCTCAGTGTCTCTAAGAGAGGGGCAAGACAAGTCTCTCAATGGGACTGTAGAGTGGCAGCAGCAGGGCGCCAGATTACCAAGCGTAGACCCTGAGACGGTGCAGAGTCATTTGGAGGAACTGGGTGCATTTAAGTCGGCAGGCCCGGATGAGCTCTATCCAAGGGTACTCAAGGCACTGGCTGACGTCATTGCACAACCACTGGCGGGAATATTTGAACACTCATGGTGCACAGGCCAGGTCCCGGGGGACTGGAAAAGGGCCAATGTGGTCCCCATTTTCAAGAAGGGGAGGAAGGAGGATCTGGGCAACTATAAGCCAGTCAGTCTCACCTCCATCCTTGGCAAAGTCTTTGAAAAAATGATCAAGGGTCACATTTTTGAGAGCTCAACAGCAAAAATTATGGTGAGGGGAAACCAGCATGGGTTTGTAGGAGGTAGATCATGTCTGACTAATCTGGTCTCTTTTTATGACCAGGTTACAAAATGCCTGGATGCAGGAGTAGGGGTTGACATCATATACTTAGACTTCATGAAGGCCTTTGATACGCTATCCCACCCCATACTGGTGAACAAGGTAAGAGGCTGTGACTTGGATGACTACACAGTCTGGTGGGTGGCAAATTGGCTAGTGGGTCACAGCCAAAGAGTCGTAGTGGATGGGTCAGTATCGACCTGGAGGGGTGTGGGTAGTGGGGTCCCACAAGGCTCGGTCCTAGTACTGATACTCTCCAATGTATTCATCAGCAACTTGAACGAGGGAGTGAAGCGTCTTCTGTCCAAGTTTACAGATGATATGAAACTGTGGGGAGAAGTGGACATGCCGGAGGGCAGGGAACAACTACAAGCAGACCTGGACAGGTTGGACAAGTGGGCAGAAAACAACAGAATGCAGTTC
>JAGPOW010000304.1:115020636-115033254 GCA_030014935.1 Caiman crocodilus | reverse complement strand
GTGTGTGTGTGTGTGTGTGTGTGTGTGTATGTGTGTATATATATACATATATACACACACACACATACACATATATATATACACACACATGTATATGTGTGTGTATATATATATGTATATACATGTATATATATGTATATATGTATATATATATATTTTCCCCCCCATTGTACAAGAGCAATATATATATACACACACACACAGATAATTGTATGTGGAAGTATAGGGTGAGAGGTGTATACTGATTCCAATGACTGGCTAGTTAGACTCTTTAGTTCACATTATATTTCATGTAATTGTCTTGAAAAGACATGTGGTAGTCAGCCATGAAGTATTCAATTTTATTACCAATTTTTGATTGGATGGCAGTAAGACTACTTTACTTTCTGATGCACGGCTTGAGTGCACACACAATAAGGAGACAAATTTTGTGAAAATAGCCCCTTGGGGTTCCTCATTTTGTTCTTTTTTGGACTTTCCTAACAAAATTACTGATCTTTTTTTGTACAAATCCAACATTTTTCAACCCATGAGTTTTGCAAACTCAAACTGGGCAGCATTGTTTCTAGTAATTACATTTTTTTGAGGTTGGACATTATTATGACTGTTGACATTTGGTGAGCCATAGCAGAATACACTGCATGTTTTTTTTTTCCTTTATTGGCACTGAAGTTCATTTGTTTTAAGTGTTTGTTATACCATAAAAGTAAAGGAAGTTGAGGAAGAAGGTAATATTTCCTACTAGTTACCGTTTGCAACAATGTAAAGTGCTGATAAATTCCCATCTAAACTTCTGAAATCTTATATGGCTTGGGCCAGTTCTGCTGTGTTGGGGGAAGGGAAACTACATTTGTTCAGTGGTTATTCAAGATGAAAATCAAGGAACAAGTTCCATTGGTGATCTTTGTGCAGCAGTGTGCAGTGGTTAGTTGGGAGAAGGACAGGGGAAGATGGAGAAGTGGTAGATCCTGTACACATCTTCCAGTTCTGCCTGTCACAGTTACTGAATGGACTGTACTTTTGACCTCCTCTGTCACCTCAACTCTCTTCTTGTGTCATCTAAATTTCCTCCCGCGTAAGAAATATATGTTCTCATCTCCTCTCGTCAGACTCATTTTCATTGGCAAGAAATTATCACCACAGATATTTTTGTCCATTTGTTTCTAGAAAAATGGCTGTTCAAAGGTCAATGAGACAATCTGTTCAACCCCTGTCTTTCTCTGATTGTATATAATATCTTTTCCCTCAACGTTTCCTCAGCATTTTTCTCTTCACAGTTGGCAAACTGTTTGGGTTAGACGGTTTCATATAAGACTTTACAGCAGTTTGCACATTCAAAGCCATCTCCTTACTTAGGGCAAAGCTAATGTCTTCCCTGAATGATGTTGAGTTAATAGCTTTACAGCAGAGAATTGGTCTTTAAATATAGCACATAGACATAACAACCATCTACCACTGAGGTCGATGGCTTACTGTTTAGTCCTGGGCATGGCCTTATAAGCTTTCAAAAAAAAAGGAGATAATTTATAATGTATTTTAAACTTGTTATACTCAGTATACAAGTAAATGGTTCAGCATAGAACATAAAAGAAGTGTAAGCTAAGCAAAGAAAGTACATGGTTAAACAGCTAAACTTTTTATTTTCTCCATACTGATTTTTCCCCCCATTGTACAAGAGCAATAGTTTTTGATCAACTAATTTATTTTGTACTGAAATGGCATCTCTGCTGTGAAAGTGTCACCTTTCTTCAAATTTCATATTTCTCTCACGAAATCTATGATATAAATGCTGCAACCACTGAAATGCGACTCTGATCAATAGGTCACAGCTCTTTATCTGCTCCTTTATACTTTCAAGGTTGGATTACTGCAGGCCTCCCAATCACTCTGTACAGCCTGGGTCTTGCACAGATTTTAGCAGCTAAAGTTTCATGAGTTTTATAAATGTATCCCACTCACATGGGAACCACAACATAGACTCCTCATCAAATTGATTTTAAACCACATAGTACTGCCAGTGACAAATACCAATTGCCATCTGCAGGCAGTTCAAAAGGTTAGGAAAAATGCTATGATGAGTCTCAGTGAATCTCCTAGTAGACAGTTCTGATGGTAAGGGTATTAGCTTGAGACTCAGCCCCTGTCTATGCTAGCCAAGTTAAATCTTCTACTTTTCTACATACTCTCTGTGTTACCTTAGGAAAGTCACTTAAGGAAAAAAACCTGCTTTAGTGCTAAGATATTAAAGGATATTTATTCAGATTCTTGGAATCTAGATCATTAAATAATGTTCTACTCTATCTTGTGCAATGGCCTGAATTGTGCTAAGATGTTTACTTTTCTTGCACATGTAGATTTTTGCCCAGGATAATTAAGTTTGCCATTATGAGAACACCCAGAAGCTATTCAAAACTACCCCTGTTCAATGGTATGTACAATATACTGTGATTCAGTTTCAGTGTGGAGGCTCAAAAATTCCAAACAAAAACCCAGAAATGTAGTTGATTACAAACAATATATAGCAGCTAATGTAATAGTGTTACCTACAGTTACCCCATAGCATACCAGTTAAGCACCTACCCAGGCTGTGGGTCAAAGGTCTAAGCCCATTTCTCACATGTGTATTTGAACCCCAATGTCCTACATGAGAGGATAAGCTCTTAACCAGCAGGCTACAGGCTAGACTATGCTGAATGCTAATGCCCCTTGAGAATGAGAGAAAGAGAATAAGCAAAAAGGACCCTGATGCACAGCCCAAGGAGCTGGACACTGCATTGCTAGAGAATAAGCCTTTACTTCCAATGCTGTTTGTGCATTTTTATTTACATAGTCATTGGAAAAAGAACAGAGATAAAAAGAAACTATCAAGCTTTTTTCAAATGGTGTTTTACTCACTTGAAATTGCCTTTTTTGGGGCAGGGGGCTGAATAGAAACTGTCCTTTTTGGGAAAAAAATGTCTAGTGGAACTACTATTTCATGCAGGAAAGCCTTATTGGAAGACTTGTCCAGAATCCCTAATAGAAAGGAATGAATACTTGCTTTTGGAAAAAAGGAAACGAGAACTTAGTATATTGTTAGTTGTAAGTATATAACTATACTTGTGGGCTTTATTTTCTTCCTGAAAGGTAAGTTGGAAGACTTTCCTTTCAGAAAAAACAAAAACCAAAACCAAAACCCACAAGTGTAGTCATCATTCTCCAGATATTTGTCAGTAGTTTGAGTTACCTTATGAGACACTGAACTATTCTCTCCAAATATCAAATTATGCTGAACTCTCACTTCTTCCATGACCCCTTTCATCATATAGCTACCCATTAATATTTATGTCACTTGGCTTCCATCAATAAAATGGGGGACAACAACACTGCCCAACCTCCAAGGAATATTGTGGCAAAAAATGTTAAAGTTTGAGAGTTTTGTGGATAATTTAGTAATGGGGGCCACAGAAGCATACAGTAAAGACAGGTGTCCGCATCACAAACCAAACAATAATTTAGAGTACTAAACAAGTATGCCAGCATTCTTAATGGTGAAGTCAGTAATTTAAAGGGCATGACGGAGCTCTGAGAGGGTGGGTGAGGAAACTGCACACATTACACAGGCAGGGAGAAGTGCAGAGATCATAAAGAAATATTTTGCTTTCTTGTGCATAATTTCAAAGAAAAAATAAAATGTGCATTTTAAGTATTGAGATATGTTCCTCGAAAAGAAATTTAAAAAGTTATTATTCAGCAATGTGATTTTTTGTTGAAGAGGGATATTTTTGTTGAAACCCCAAAAAACTTGACTGGATTTTTCAAAGAAACAGCTTTATACTATTGCACCTTAAATAAGTACTGACGACTAAAGCATTGAACAGCTTATCTGTAAAGTTATAAAATATCTTTCACATGTTCCTGACATACCAACATACTTTTTATTAACTGAAGTTATTATAACTAATGTATGTCATTAGCTATCCTGCCATTTTAAAATCCGGCTACACTGCTTGTTTTGATGGCCCCCTATGACTGAATTTCTGAGTAGATTATAATTCTTCTTAGCATGGGAGACTTCTTCTACCTTGAAATGCAAGGTGCTTTCAGCAGCACAGCAGGGAGCTGTAAATGGAGTTTTCAATACTAAAGTACGTCTTACCTCGAAATGTTTACTGCATGTGCATTCAACCTGGGCATAGTATTCAGTAGCTTTTGTATTTTATATATATATATGTTTTGTAACCCATAGGCAAGTGTAGGTCAAAGGTCCTCCTTTCTGCCCAAACTATGGATGGTAGGAGATTTTTAAAGTATCGAATGAGCTCTGTCTTAAAATGTAGCAGATTAAAACTCTTAATTTTAGAAATCTCTGATTCAATCACTAGTGTGTTAGCTTAGATGCGAGCCACCCTATATGACATATTGTACATGGCAGAGTCAACATATTCATTCGTCCTGAGCACCACCTGCATGCTCAGTCACAAAAGGTCATAAATAAGATTTTCATAGCAACTGAGGACTGGCTGGTATCCCAGATAGCTGTGAAAATTGAAATCCATGTTCTGATTTTAGTTACGTTAATGAAAACTCAGCATCTCTACCAATTTTTTTTTTTAGTATTATTCTATTGAAACTGAACTACAATTATCTAAAAGGGGGTTAATTTTCTAGTGTCTTTTTAAACATAAATTATTTATTCTTTCATGAAGAAATAGTGCTGAAACAGTTATTAGAAGGTGTTGAAATTTATTGGTAAACTTTACTGAAAGAAGAAAAAAAATAAAGGAAGGGCTATGCATGTTTACAGTCTTGTCTTCTCCAGTCAGCACAGATTTATACTGTTGTAAACTTTTGTTCTATTTTTTTTCAAAACTATTCTTCAAAGCTATATGTATATTAAAGATTGTAGCAATGCAAACTAATAATTTGATAATGACTTTTAGGGAACATAAGCAGGAGTTCACGGTATTGTAGAATAATTAACTCTGGTATATCTTTAATCAATAGTGCTTTATATTTCTAGAGATAGAATTTTTTTTGTTTTTAATATAGTTGTTTTTTTTAAACCTCCTTAGAATATGTGAGAGCTTTCAGCTATTTATTTTTGTAAGCACAAGCTGCCTTTGTTGCTGAATTGTCCCCTACCGCAGAAGTGATTTTTACTATTCAAAAGTAGGACACAAAATAGCTTTTCAAGAGTTTACTAGGCAAACAAGTTTTATTTGAATATCGAAGCTTCAGAATTCAAAGAAACAAAAAAAGCATATCAAAAAACAGATAAACATACAGGCTGTGTCCAGATGAGCACAAACATGCGGTATGCGATGCTGCAGACATGTCTGTGGCACCTCATACTGCACAGTCAACTATTCTCTGTGCTGCAAGGGAGCAGCAAAAGGGTTGGGGGCTGACACCTGGATACCTGGGCGTTGAAAAAGCCCATGCAAAAGAGCAGAGCGGAGCACACAGGAGCAGTGTGTGCTGCCCAAACCAGTGCCTGGCTGGCTGGAGCTGTGCTCTGGCTGCCGGCCAGGCTCTGAGAGGCAGGATCATTACTGCTGAAGCCCCAAGAGGCCCTCAAGACTCCAGGTAAGTTCGGGTCTCCAGGGCTGGCCCCAGCCTCCCCTGCCCCACCTGGGGTAACCTGCTGCATGCCAGAGGGTACGTGGCATATCCCACTGCTAGTTGTCCCCAGGGAACCAAATGTCCACACTCATGTGGACACGGCCACAGATACACAAACAACCCAATACTGGAATGTTCAGCTTTCAGGAGGGCCATTTATCCCAGGTGCAACAGTCTAATTTAATATAACTATTGCACCAACTGGAGATGGAATGAGTGTACAATGCTCCACATGCTACTGCCATCTCATATTTTATACTGAAAGCTGTAAAGGTGGACAATGTAGTAAATTTCCTTCCATCAGTGGAGTCTTCAGTTGCACCTTTAAGTCATCTCTGTGGCTCTTTGCACTGCTAAGGCAGCGCAAATCAGTGTTAGTCAGGGCTGAAAAGTGACCTAATTATATTTGCAGGTGCTCAGCACTTCTAAAAATCTTGCCAAATGAAGAGAAATGGAGATTATTCCTCCCATGCAGTCCCTCCCAACCAGTCTTGTCTTGACAGAAACAAAAAACTTTTAGCCTACATTTCTCTTTTTCCTGCCCCCCTTTCCACCCCCAAACTTAAGACTTGTCAAGTTGCATTATACTTACATATGATATAGTAACTTAAAGCATACCTTTTGGTAAAGGAGCTCACGCAGCTCTCCAGCGTGGGCAGGATTAATCACAAATGATAATTATAGCTCTATATGAAATGCGTATAAAATAATCTCAAGTCTTTGCTGAACAGGCACAGCGTGCAGTGCAGCAGCTTTAAGCAAGGAGAAGGAAAAGTAAAGCACATTCCACCTTAGGAGAAGGTAATGAATTTCCATGCCTGAGAATCCTCTTAAACCATTTCTTTCAATTGCCTTTTAAGACTCAGGACAATAATACATCCTTTGAGGTGAGGGTGAACAACTTGCAGTCAAAGGCACTAATAAAACACAGCCCTGATTGCTCTCCTGCATGAAGCATTGTCTATCCTATTGAATCAGTTGCAGACCATTTGCCCTTTGTGCAAACCAAAACAAACAAAAAAAAAAGCATGACCAGTTAGAGGTTATCATTGATTATAAAATTATACAACAAGAAAGTTATACTGATGTATTAACAAATAGAGAAATACAAATGGAGGCCAGGTACAGAAGTTACACTTATTGCATGGTACAGATGGTCAGGGCACTTACAGTGCTGTAAAAATGGCAGATCCCACTCTGAAATAACCCTGGATAGATGTGGTATGAGACTTCTGCACTGTAGGTCAGAGCGCTGTAATGAACATGTGTACCAGATCCCGCTTTGACTCAAGTTACGTTGCATTCTGCCAGTAACGTGGGGCTTTGCGGCACCCTGCTGACCTGCCCTCACAGGGCAATGGTCTCGCCTTGGCCAGGGCTCATGTGGTATGCCCAAGTGCCAGGCTGATCCCGGCCCTGGACTGTCAGTGATAAGAATCAGGGAATCCCCTGTTTCCAACCCCACTCCCTTAATCCCTCTGGCCAGCTATAAGCTACTGTCTGGTATTATCACTCAGTGTGTGGAGTCCATCCACACCATCTGGGCATTTGTAAAGACAGGAGCTTTTGATTCAGTGCTGTGCTGATTGTGAACACTGAATTCACATAGGGGGCTGTCCAAGATGAACATCTTGGGCAGTTTTTTTGAAGCATCTGTATCCAGGTCTTGGTCTGTTCAGCTTGACCCACTTTTCTCTGTCAAGTTCATGCCAAGTTCATGGGGGACTGATCTAGTGTTGGTCTAAAATGCTGTAGGAAAAGATTTCATCCCCGTTTACTCGGAACAAATATTTTATTTCCATTCACCCCACTGCTTATTTAAATTTAGTGCAACACACAAGTACACAGTACCCAACCTGCTGGGCTCTCCGCAGGCCCAGAAACCCGGCAGCAGGAGAGCAGTCAGGGTTTGTCGTCTTATGTCACTTGCTCTAATGTTTGAGAGAGTTGGGAATATATGTGTGTATGGAAGTTGTGTGGACTGTTATGAGTCTCTGCACACTGTTAAGTACAGTGTTGATCTTTTCAGTGCGACAACTTCTAGACCATACAGGTATACAATAAGGGGGCATACACCATTGCAAGTGTGGTTGTTCTGAGCACTTTACAGGTATCACCTCTTGTTGTGCTGCCTAAAGGTCTTAAGGCAGTTCTCCATGCAGAGACTTTACTGCTGACTTTCTGAATGTCATGTTTATAGGGAAGGGAAGGGTCTAATGTGACTCCTTGGTAAATTGTGGGGTAGGCGGCACAAATGGAAGTGTTGGCCCCTGACTGCCAGAGACCCTTGGTACTCCACTGTGTTCTTGACTTGATGACTCTCCACATGGAAGACCTCTGATATTGATTTATTAATGCTCCTAACTGATTGTGTGCCTTTCAAACAACCCTCTTCCCGTAATTCACATGCCACTGGCCTGGAATGAAGCAAAGCTGCCAGGCTCAGTCTCCCCTACTATTGTTGGGGGCTTTTTAGTTTGTGTTACATTGAGTGGGGCCATAAATATGGGTAATTAGTATCAGACTGCTCCATTCCTCAAGGACACGTTGCTGTCCTGAGAAAGGCCAGCATATTTATCCAGATTCACCTGACACAAACCCTAACCCAAACAGACCCCCATATACACTGATAGCTTTTTTTCAAACCCTGCAGCTGAGGTGTAACCAACAGCCAAATCTCCATCTCTTCACTGGTGATCCTCCAGGCACCATTTGGTAGAGCAGCTATGAATGAACACTGCTGCAGGTAAGGTGGAGAAGGAAATGGGAATTTTCCCTAGCAAACCTCTCCCCCTCCACACATTCTCCCTCCGTCTTTTCCCAGAGAATTGGTGAAGACTTATGCCTACACATCTGACACCTGTGTTACCCAGGCTTCCAGACTTCCACTACCAGGAAAACAAACATCTGTTTTTTTTCAAGCTGGAAGGTGGAATACAGGCATTCTGGGCTGTGGTCAGTGGCAGGTCATGTGAAGCTGTGTGGCTCCTGGCCCCAGGCAGGGGAAAGGATGTCTCCTTTGGTGTCTCCCTTGTCATAAGACTCTGCATTTGTATGCAGGAGGTTTGAGCATGAAGCCTGAGATGCTGGATCCAGAGTGGTGAGCTGGACACCTGCAGAGCACTGAAGATATGTGGGTAGACAGAGTTGGTGACAAAAGGACCAAAGGGGGCTCTCAATGTTGAGGGTTAGAATGGACAGGCTAGCAACTGCTTCATCCTGGGGTACCACAACACTTGAATGAGTTGCCCAGGACCATTGATGCAATGCAAAGGTCCAAGAATAAGGTCTATGGATGACTGGCTACTCTCTGAGGGAGGTTACAGGAACCACTAACCTGTGATCCAAGGAACAAGGAAGGTGTCCAGAAGGGCCCACTCCACAGAGAAGAAGTGTGGAAAAGGAGGGAACCAGGATACCTGAGATCCAATGCCAGGGCTGGCATTGACTTAGCCTGCCTTCCGGGGATAACTCACTATCCCTTGCCACTGGTGATTGCTAGTGTAGTCACAGATTCTCGAAGAGAACAGGGCAAGGATATCCCAACCACCTACCAGGCCAGGGCACTCCTAGCCCAGGTCCCACTGCAGGGGAGCAGTGCAGCCTTTGTAAGGAATAGCAGCACCTTGGTTTCTGGAACCAAGTTCTGGAACAGGCAAAGTCCCACAGTTTTTCCTTATTATTCACACAAAAAGTTCAGCAGCTGCAACATTTACTTAAACTGAAGGATAGCCATTTTGTGCGGGGCATTCCCTCTGCTGCCCCAAGGATTCATGTTTAAAATATGTCCCCGACAGCAGTCCATCCCCCTCGCCCCCTGCACAGCATAACCATCCAGGACAGGCAGGGTTTTTTCCCACTCTCTTCCTGTTAACTGACAAAAAGATTCCAAGTTCCAGAGCAGGCAAAAATGCAGTTTTTGTTTAATAAACACACTGGCAGTTTAGCATCTTCAAGATTTGATTAAAACAAAGCATGTCTCTTCCTCATGCCACATTTCCCTGCACCCCGATGTATTCCCTTGGGAGGCAGAGGGTTGAAGAGGGAGAAGGAAAGGACAACAGTGCCTAGGTAGCTTGGGTTGTGGGCAGCAGTGCCTGTGATGCAAGGGCAGCAGAACCCTGGACGGAAGACCCAGCATTTGGTGCCAGTGTGGGCACTTGAAATCCTCTGGCCCTACTCATCCAGGAAGGGCTCCTGGTCCATGCAAGTGAGGAGGCAGTCAGCCAGGGCTTTGTGGATCTGGACAGCCTACCACAGTGTGGCACTGGGATGCACACATTAGCAGGGGCTTACCCTCTCCCCTATCCTTGTACCACGTGTGCTCATACTGCCAGGCCCAGTCCCTAGTTGAAGCATTCCTTCCAGTGGTCCAGCTACCCTCCCATAGGGCCTGATGAATCAGGGCAGGAGGGGGTAGGCCAAGCTCCTGATGAGAATTGGCGGGCAATGACATTGAAGATAATGAAATCAGGGGCCCAAGGAATGTAGCACCTGCTCTCCATCATTGTGGAGAATGGAAAATTGTGCAAGAGACAGGCATCATCCTTATCAACCATGTGAAAGTTGGTGGCCCAGTTGTACCCTGGATGCCTGGTACACACACAGAACCCAGGCATCTTGGACACACACATACCCGGCAGGTAAAGGAAGCACTGAGTGGGCATGTGGGGCTCACATACATGAGGGTGCATGCCATGATGAGCTACTTCATCAGGTCCAGGTGGGTGGCTGTGATGTTTCCACCAGTTAATCAGGGGTGGCTCAGCTGTTCTGCTTTACTCGGGAATCTTTGGCAGGCTGGGGACCCCGCAGGATATGTTGGGAGGTATGTGAGAGCTCCCTCTATGTGTTGGGCTCAGGTCAAGCAGGCAGACTCTGAACCACTTGTCCCTCACCCCACTATGAAAAAGATAATATTTGTTTTGCTTCTTTCGACCTAAACAGGGGCACTTAGAGTAAAGCTCAAAAGTTAGAGTGCTTCCACCACTTCCATCACAGACTTCTTGAACACCTGTACTTAGACAGAAACTACAGCTAAGTGAATAACATGCACTCCTTGATGTTACAAAGTTAAATATTTCTGCAGAAGGATAAGAGAGACTTACACTGTGAATCTGGCCTCCATAATAAACTCTGCTGGCAGAACTCCTTGCTCTTTCCTTTCATTATTGCCTTAACAGTCATAAATATCATGTAGTGTAGAAATGTAAGAGCTAAATTCTGGCTCAGGTGCTCCCAGGAGCTCCTCCTTGATTTAATAGAAGCTATGTTTTTGCATTGGAAAAAGTCAGAATTTTGTCTTAAAGTAAATCGAAAAATGGCAATGAAGTTAAATCCAGGGCTGGATGACCTAGAAAGCCATGCCTTAAAGGTTCCAGGTTTTATTAATAATCTTTGGTTGAATCTAATCAAAACTGAAATTCACAATTCATAGAAATGTCCAACATTTCAAAATCTGTTTTCATCTTTTATTGAGATGAAGCATTAAATCTTTGACTTTTCATGGGATAAAAATTCTGATTTTTGAAAAAAAAAATATGACCCATTAAATGCTAAGCATAACATAATATATCCTCATGACCAAAACACAAAAAAGTAAAAACAAAATACTTCCTTTAAATTTCATTCACATCATTCATTTACATTTTCTTTTTTTTTGCGGCAATACATGTTTGTGAAAGAGTTTTATTTTGACATTTCGTAACAAAAAATAATATTTGAGATTTTTTTTCAGTGAGATGTAGTTTCTGAGGTCAATGTTTTCATAGTAGGATGGAAGTGTAGTAGTTGTGCTGGGGATACACAAGAAGTCGTGTTTCTTTTAGTAATATCTTTTATTGGGCTAGCTGTATAATTGGACAAGCATTCAGGCACAAGTGTCCTTCCTTGGACCTATGAAAGAAATAGGAACAGGCTGTTTAAAACCAAGTTGCCCTAGTTCATGTCCCTCATCTTAAAGTGACTGTTTTAATTTACTTACGGAATTAAACACAAGCCATTGTCTTATCTGCTATTTAGCTTAAGTTGTAACTCTTATTTTTTCTTCCCAGGCCTAAGGAAGAGCATTTTGTGTGCAAAAGTTTGTCCAACTTCTGTAGTTAGAAACCTTGCTTCTTATCTTCTTTCATCAAAAGAAACCTTATCTTCTTCTACCAAAAGAAACCTTGCTTCTTATCTTTTTTCATAGGAAGGGGATTTCTAATGGTCCTGGTTTAAGATTAGAAAAACAATGCCTTTTAGGTCACTACTTCAAGGCTAGGTACAGACAGTCAAAAAGCCCGAGGCTGAATTGATTCAGTCTTTGCAGGTTAGTCTAAACTTCACAGATTAAATTGAAACAGAAATGAACAGACATTTACCTTTGATACAGGTAATGCAGCCACATGCCTACTGTAACTCAGGCCAGAAGCCAGGAGGTGCTACAGCATGGCTCTCTGACTGTGTGTTCACTTCCTTTTCCTGCTGCACCTGAAGTCTCTTGGATTTGCAGTCCATAGTTACATCAGCAGGACTCTGTAGGGTTGCTCATCACTTCCTGCTTCCAGGTGCCATTGGAATTTGTAGTCCACAGTTGCAGCCAGCAGTAAGTTTGAGCAGGGAAAGGGCTGTTTAACCCCCATCACTGACCCAGATCCATGCAGGGTTTATCTGGGGGGAGACAATCCATCCTATTCCCCCCAACCCCAGTAGACGGGGGTGCATCCGCAGCTGAGCTTGCCTACCCTCTCCCTTGTCAGCCAGCCCTCACTGCTCCAGGTAGGGAGCAGAGGGTGTGGGGCCAGCCCTACTCTCTGGAGCAGACAGCACAGCCCAGGCCAGGGTTGGAAAGCACGGTGGGATGCTGGGGGACACTGATTTAACTTGAACCAGGAAGGGTTCTCAGACAGAAGTTTCATAAACTGGTTTGACCCAGGTCATAGTATCATAGTATCATAGTATCATAGTAGCTAGAGTCGGAAGGGACCTGGGCAGATCATCTAGTCCGACCCCCTGCCTTGGCAGGAAAGAGCA
>JAGPOW010000304.1:114999432-115018134 GCA_030014935.1 Caiman crocodilus | reverse complement strand
TTTTTTTTCCATGAAAATTATTACCTCCATTCATTTGTATAGTTACCATAAACAATACAGATAAAAAAAAAATAGAAATAAATAAATGCCAATGAGTTATAAAATCTCAGTTTTCAGGCATTTCCTGACATATTCCACTGCACATTGACTTGCTAGGGGGAGCCAACATAATCTATGGCACAGGACCGGGAGCTAAGATACATAGCTGTGCTACAGCATCAGGAAACATATAATCCCTATTGACTCAATTTCCAAATTGGTAAATTTGAGGTAGTGACATTGATAGAGTTGTAAAGCTTAAATTGCATCCAAAACACTTAAAGAAGACTGTGTTTGAGTTACACTTACTGTGAATTATGATGACGGTTATTGTAATATTTATTAGGGGTATGCAAACAGGGCTGTATTCGATTTGGATTCAGCCTGAATCGGGGACCGTGATTTGATTAATTGATTTGGATCACTGTCCTGATTCGATTAGGCCAAATCAAATCTGAAGATTTAATGCTGATTCAGAGAATCAGCGATTTGACCATAAACACAGTTTTAAATGTTTTTTCTACATACCTCGAGATACCAGGCACAGCTCTGGAATGCTGCTTTGCTAGGGCAGATGGAGCATCCTACAGAAGTACATCTAGTCCACTTCTGGGTCCATTGGGGAGTGCACTGGGCCCAAGCTGATGTGCCTGCAGCTCTGTGATTGGCCACAGGGGGACCCCGGGTGTCCCCCCAAGCCAAGAAAGCACCAATTGCTAAGCCAGGGAGGCATGGGGGGGGGATCCCCTGCGTGCTCTCCAGTGGACCCAAAAGTGCTTCTGGTCCACTTCTGGGTCTGCTGTTGAGTGTGCTAGTGAGCCCCCCACACTCCTGTGGGATGCTCCATCTGCATCACCATCATAGCATTGATGAGCTGCTTCGTACCTTGAGGTATGTAAAAAAAACATTTAAAGCTGTATCTGTCTGAATCACTGAATCTTTCCAAAACTCTCCGAATTGATTCACAAGGTTCCGATTTGTGTGTGTGTGTGTGTGTGTGTGTGTGTGTGTGTGTGTACAGGCATATATATCACTAAAGAAACAAAAAACAGTAGGAATTTTGAGCTTAATTCTTGACTGTATTTATTTCTCTAATTTACTGAAGGCTAAATTCACTAAAGTACTACGAGGTAAAGGTTATTCACAAATGTTAGAGTTGCAAGGGAGATGAATACATGTCTTTTCCGTTGACTTGCATCAAGGAACCTCAAATCCAACCCCAAATAGATCTGTCACACTTAAAGGATAAGAAAAGCAATCAATCTCCATGAGACGTAATCAGCCTTGTGTACTTCTATTGTACCAATTTATTTGCCCAGTATAGTACAGTGTCAGGGAGTTCTTATCCTTTAGGAACTAAATGAGCTAAATCCACTTTCAGTTAGGACTCTCTCTGACTCCAGAAGCTTGAACAAGCAAATACCTTATTCACTGGATCAATAAGCCCCCATAAATATATTTTAATATGAGCCACCAACAATGTTTTTTTCATTTATTTTAAGTGAGGCTAAGGGGAATTTGAAGTGATAGGCTTTGCCCTTAGAGCTCTTAGCAGAAGTTACTTGTGTAAGCTTGCACCTGCAAGTAGAAAAACATTAATGAAATACTACTTTTCACTCTACATTAAAGGCAATTTTTTTCAGCCACGTCTGCCCATTCTTGAGTTTACAGTTGATTTCACTTGCAGAACTGAGCATGTTTTTGGTTACTGTAAACTTGTTGCAAACCAGTAAACTTCCCCTTGCATCTGGGAAGTTTACTGCAAATGGAAAAGTAAATGCAAATGGTTATTTTCATACTTGTAACAGCTCATCAAATTGTAGACTGTGTGCAGGCATTAAAAATAGCAACCCAATCTGAAGTAAGGCAGGATGGGGGTGGCTAGTGGAGGAGGGTGGGGATCAGGGGGGCAAGCAGGCTCTGAGTAGGGATTGAGGGGTGGCAGTGTCAATAGGAGGCGGAAATTCAGAGGACAAGAGGGTCATGCGGGATAGTGATGTCTGTGGGAGAGTCTGGCAGAATCAGGGGGCTTGCAGGGTTTGTGGGGTGGGGCTGTCTTCCCCACCCTGCCAAGCCAGGGGCTATTTTTAGCCCCCCCTCCCACACACACACACTATTCTGAGACGAACAACCACCCGCACTGGTGAATGCTAGTAAAATCTGTACTGGGCGCACCTTGCAGCATGGAGCAGGGGTAGAGGAGGAGTTGGCAGGTTCTGTGTAGGGGGAAGGAAAAGCACAGCCCTGGGGCTGGGGCCACAGTCTGGCCTTTCCAACCAACCACAGGACTGCTCTGGGAACAGTATACCAGTTCAGCACAGTTTGATTAGTCTAAAAATGGCCAACCCAATCTAAATTGATTGTACCTTAGAGGTAGGGTTAACTTAGATTGGGTTGGCCATTTTTAGACTGATCTTACTGTCCTGATCTTTTGTATAAATTGCACTTAGATCCATCTGACTAGTACAAGGTCTGAGCTTGGGTGAACTAAGTTAGTCTAGGTAGCTTTCAGCACATTCTAACCCTCCTCTAGCCTCTCTGAATGTCTGTATTCAGCCTTAAAGTCCAACCATTTGCTCATATAAGACTGAGCTCAAAGATGAAGCAGAAAGGGAACATTCCTTGGCTATTACTTTTTTTAATGTTTTTATTTTTTTTAAAGAAAATCTTTGCAATGGCGGCAGAGACCTACATAAAAAGAATACCTGGCAAAATATCTTCATGGCCAGTTGTTTAAAACCAAGATTCTAATATTGTGGGTCAGCCCCATGTCTAGAAAATAAAATTTTCAGAAGTCAGTCAGACTTTAAAAGTGTGGTTCAAAGAAAAATATAAGATATATCACAGGTGAAAGGTGTAATTCTTACTGCATCTCTCTCTGAAATTAGCTACCATAAAACCATGACACATAAGCCTTTGTTACTAAGCAAAACTTCAAAAATCATACTATTGCCACACTCTGCAACATTAACTCCCTGTAACTAGCAGTAACTCATGCAAACAACTCTGGTTAGATTAGTAGGGGTAATGGAATTACTTGCATATGCACAATCAAATCACTATTAGTAAGGGTTACAGAAAGAGTTAAAACCAGAACCTATTTGAATAAGCACAAAAATGCACGTAGAAGGCCAAGGCCAAAGATGCCCTATGCTATGGCTTATCTGTTTTCTTAAACAGCTTGACCTCCTGATAACCACCTTCACTTGGTTCATAGTATGATACTGTATATTTGTATAGGGGATCATTAACTGTACAACTGCAATGTAATTGAATGCAGGATTTAACAACAACACTGAAGTTCAATACCATAAAAATATAAAATTCCAACTCAATCTTGCTCTGCCTAATTGAGGGCTTCCCCCCACTCCATTTTTCAAGTCAGTCTAATATTTCACTTGATGTGATGGCAAGGAGAGGGGGAGAAATGGGGCTGCTACACAGGTTTATTTTGATAACATTCCTGTCCATTTAGAAGAGGATAGCATTACATGTATCTCTGTCCCTGAGGTAAAGGAGTACTCAAGTGAACAAAAGTGGACCCCAAATGCATTGAGCATTCTAGCCTCTATTCAAAAGGGGAGAAAAACACCAATTGTTTGTTGGAGTGGGAGTCTGGTTAGGGAAGTTAGTCTAATTAGCTAAATAATCTTATAGAGATTTTAGTGACTAAAAAAGAGTCATATGGGCAAGGCCACAGATTTCCAGTTTCCATAACTTCCCTTAGTTTCTATCAAAACTGGAGGAGATTTAGAGCTTGATGATACATAAATAGGCTTTAAACTAGATTCATTGGGGGAAGGGGGGGACAAGGATGGAGGGATCCATGGAACACTAGGCCATGAGACACCCACAAAATCAGTGCAGGTAAGTGTCAAAGAACGTATTAGACAGGAGTATAGGGGCAATCTAGGGGTAGCTACCAGGGGAATTAAATGTATATATACAAATGCCAGGAGCATGGGAAACAAGCAAGGGGCTCTAGAACTCTTGCTTGTGAGCAATAACTTTGACCTAGTCAAAGTCTAATGGAAACCTGGTAGGACTCTACTCATGACTGGGTAGTAGGAATAGAGGGATATAGGTTGTACAGGAGAGACAGAGAAGAGAAAAAAGGAGAGGGTGTTGCTCTCTATGTCAAAGAGCAGTACTTATCTTTCCTAATCAAAATGAGATCAGAGGATGAACAAGCAGAGACTCTTTGGGTTAGTATCCAAGAGGATTGGGAGTAAAGGGAACTGGTGGTGGGGGTCTACTACAGGCCTCCACACTAGAAGGACGAACTAGACGGGAAATTTTCCAGGCAGCTCTCAGAGGCTGTGCAGGCTAGAGACATGGTAGTCACGGGGAACCTTAACTACCCAGATGTATGCTGGGAGGAAGTCAGCTAGATCTAAGCACTCATGAAGGTTCTTAATCTGCATTCAGGACCTCCACCTAACACAGGAGGTAAGGAGTCCCACCAGGGGTAACACCTTGCTTGACTTGGTGTTGGCCACGGGGGACGACCTGGTGGGGGACCTGCAGATTCAAGGCAACTTAGGGGACAGTGATCACTGAATGATAAAATTCACTATCCAGAGAAGAGATGGAACTATACCTAGCAGGATGCAGGTGCTACACTTTAAAAAAAGCTGACTTTAATAGGCTCAGAGGATTGGTTAGCAGGTTACTAGGAACCAAGAGTCTAGATGCTTTGGAGGTCCAGGATATGTGGCTAATGTGATATGAAGAGGCAACCAACATGGGTTTATAGCAGGCAGGTCCTGCCTGACTAACCTAGTTTCTTTTTACACAAGGCTACCAAATGTTTAGATTCAAGAGTCAAGGTAGATGTTGTCTATCTGGACTTCAAGAAGGCCTTTGACACAGTATCCCATACCACCCTTATTAATAAACTGAGGAAATTTGCCATGGATGATCATATGGTAGAATGGGTAGCAAACTGGCTCAGGGGTCACACTCAGAGGGTGGTAGTGGATGGGTCAGTGTTAACCTGGGAAGATGTGTGCAATGGTGTGTCTTACAGCTCAGTTTTGGGGCCCTGTTCAACATCTTCATCAGTGATCTGAACAAGGGGGTGGGAATCATCCTGTCCAAATTCATGGATGACACTAAAAAATGGGGTGAAGCTAACACCCTAGAGAAGAGGAACAAGATCCAGGCTGACCTTGACAGGTTGGGGAAGTGGGCAGAGAGCAACAGAATGCAATTCAATAAGGACAAGTGCAAGACGCTGCATTTAGGGGGGAAAAACTGCCATCATACCTATAGACTGGGGGGGATGTTCTCAGCCCCACTGAGGCAGAAGCAGATTGTGGAGTCACTGTTAACTCCAGGATGAACATGAGGCGACAATGTGATGAAATAGTTGGCAGAGCCAATTGCACCTTCTTGTGCATCCATAGGTGTTTCATGAACAGGTCCAGGGAGGTGATTCTCCCTCTCTATGCAGCACTGGTCAAGGCACAGCTGGAGTACTGTGTCCAGTTCTGGATGCCGCAGTTCAATTGGGATGCAGACAACCTGGAGAGGGTCCAAAGAAGAGCCACTCGTCTGATTGGAGGCCTGCAGGGAAGGCCCTATGAGGAAAGGCTAAGGGACCTAAACCTCTTCAGCGTCTCCAAGAGAAGATTGAGAGGGGACCTTGTGGCAGTATACAAAATTCGTAAGTTGGGAGCAACATGAAGTAGGTGATGATCTGTTTACCAGGGCACCCCCTGGAATGACAAGGAACAATGGCTATAAGCTATTGGAGAGTAGGTTTAGACTGGACTGTACCAGGGATGCCGGGGTTAGAAGGAAACCCCGGGGCAAAACCAGGGGGGAAGTAAACACTTACTTACCCCACGCAGAAGCCGGAGGTAGCAGGGACACACGCGCAGGAAATCTGCCAGCGCAATTTGTAAGCCGTGCTTATATCCAGCTGGGGCTAGGTGACGTCAGCAGGAGACGCCACCCGGCAGAAATAAATGGCGGCCCCGGGAGGGGAGCAGGGCCAGAAGTGGGGAAAGCCCTCAGGGAACCCCGAGAGCAAGACCCGCACCTGCAGGGCCTGTGTACCCAGCCCAATGGGGGAAGTCATGGCAACAGCAGCAGCAGCAGCAGTGGCGTTGGCAGCGGTGGTGAGAACGGCAGTGGCAGAAGCAGCAGCATTGGCAGTGGCCTCAGTAAAGGTGCCAGCAGAGGAAGCCGCAGCCGCAGCAGCGAGAGCCGCGCCATTAAAGGAGCCAGTGAAGAAAGCTGCAGCTACAGCAGCGAGAGCTGCATTCTTAAAGGAGCTGACAGAGAAGGTGGAGACAATGTTGGCAGCAAGACTAAAGAAGGAACTGGCTACAGTTCCGGTAAGGGAGCGGGCAGCGTAGCCAGTGAGGAAACCGGCAGCAGACCCGGTGAGAGAGCCGACAGACAGACCAGCGGAGGAACCGGCAGTGGAACCGGCGAGGGTATGAACACCGGATATGAGACTCCTAGAAAGCGGGAGCCAGGATCCTGGAGAGTAGACACCTGGGGGGGTCGGTGGCCTTAAGCCACCCAACAGACTTTGAGCCAGGGCAGCCTGTCAATCAGGGCTTAGGCACCCGGGTCAGATCCCGGGCTAGGCGTGATAGAAGGGCTTGACTTTCTGTTTTGTTGTTTGCTTTACTTTAGGCTCTCTCATTTTGTGTTGCGGTGGCCTCGGGTCAGTATAGGCTAGGGGCAACAGGGAATCAGGGGGTGTGAGACCCTCAAGGCAGATTCCATCCTGGGAAGCTTGGGTCTCTGGAGTGGGGACCACTGGGAGGCACAGGACCAAAAACACTGTGGGGTCACCAAAGGAAGGCCACAGGGAGACCCACAGCAGCAGGTGGTGATTGGCCAGGGTGTAGGGAAGGTTGGAGCCCCGTGAGTGCCCACCGAAGGCGTGACGACCCTGGAGGCAGTGTTAATGGAGACCCCCACCACTGAGGTTCCATCCAAAGTCGTGGCAGGAAAGGTTAGGGGGCTTCCCAATACCACCCGAGGTACCTTCTGGGGCCCTCCCATACGCTCGGGGCAAGCTAGAACAGCCACCTGAGCAAAGACAGCTCAAAAGCACCTAGTCGAGTAGGGGCAGGCACATGGGTATTAGAAAAAAAGTTCTTCATGGTCACAGTTCCCATGATCTGGAATGGGCTCACATGATCCCAGGTTTGGTGACCCTTTTCTTGTCTGCCAGGGGCAGGGGGTCAGACTAGATGGCCCACTGAGGTCCCTTCCCCTAAAATCTATAAATCTATGAATAAAGAAAAGAAGCATGGAGGGTAAGGGGCAGGGGGGGATTGGAACCTGAGACAGATATTTCAACTGGGAGTGTGCATTTGTGTATTATTTCATTTAAGCTTCACTGTCTAAAGCAATAGTGCTCAACCTTTTCTCTGTGGGCTGGATGGGCAATATCTTGGCTGGATTCAGGTGGTGGTTCCAGTTCAGTGCTCAGGGAAGGCATAGTGGGACCTCGTCTGGCTTTGCAGAAGGGTAGGGGTCAGCCCAGCTCTGCAGGGAAAAGAGGGTGTGACCCAGCCCTGAAGGGGGAGGGAGAAGGGGACATGGCCCAGCCCCAAACTGGTCGCGCAAAGGGAGGGGGACATGACCTTGCTTTGACCTGCCACCGGGCTTGACATTTAGGAATCTGGATGTGGGGGAGGGTGGCTTCATTAATTGCTGTTGCTTCATCACCACCAAATTTCCTAACCAATGGGGAGCCCCACAAGCTGGATGCTATGGCTCTACAGGCCACTTTTGGTCCATGGGCTAGAGGTTGAGCATGCCTGGTCTAGAGGGTCAATGTGATGGTTGGAATAATGAACATTCCTCTATGCTATTGTTTAGATCTCTCATGTTGTGGGACTTTGGGCAAAAGACCTTCCTTGTATCACAGATCACTTTTATTTAACCTTAAAAAATGTATAAAACACTATCCTACCTTCCTGAATTTCTGTGTTACATAATTAGTTAATACTTGTTAAATGTTTTGAGATGTGTGAGTGAGCAACTACAAGATAAGAGTGATGCACAATAATGCTGATTGGTCTGAGGTGTTGGTTTAGGCAAAAATAAAAGTACCTGTGCCATCATTGTCTCAAATACTTGGAAACATGGCTGACATTATTGTTGGAAGAGGACAAAGAGGCCATTTTCCATATTGGGATGGAAAGTTGGGAAAATACAATGATGACAAAGTTTAATAGTTGTCTCTTGAAAATCCCAGGAGATTTGTTCTGGCATTAGTAGAACTGGATATGAGGATACAATGATGCTTTCACAAGTAGGTTACCAGTACAAACCCACCATAGATTGTTCATGACTCAGTGGCATTATACTTCAGTACTTTCTTTGAGGGTTTACAGGCCTCAGTCCCATAAGATCTTGAATGTCCTTTACTCACACTAAAGTCAAGTGTTAATGGCTTTTAGAACATCATAGGAAAACTGAGGTTGTGATTAAGTTTTCTGATGGACAGCTTTCTACATTAAAAAAATACCACCATAAGAGGCAATCTCAACATACAGGAAAATGTCTGAATGAACCATGAAGACTTATTCCTACAGTTGGCCCCTAAGTTTGAGGCTGAGACACTAGGACAAAAATGTATGTAGAAGCTGAGGATAAAAACACAGATTAAAAAACACTCATTAGTACTTTCACTCCAGAAAACGTTCATGAACATTACATTTGTGACCTTTATCTTTTCTTTAAAATGCATCAATGTTTTCAGGTGTCAGAGCAAACATTTTATAATGTAATAATGAGAGTAAAGTCATGCATTTTGTACACTGTCATTTCAGGATTAATCTATATTGGGTCTCCTATTTTGAACAAATCGCGTTAAATAAAACGGTTAGCAAAATAAGCTCTGAACACCAGCAGATGGACTGTAACATTAGCCTGAAAGGCTTTCTCTGTACCATCTCAACACTTTAAATCCAGTAATGCTCTGCAATGAAAAACTCAGCCATCATTTCACAGAAATATGAAAACTCACTTTCTGATATATTGAACCTTATTTTTACTGTATGTGGCAGCTTTGCTTTGGCTGGACCCTTATGGCTACAACTTTCACTTTAAGCTTTTGTTCTCTAATGTTAAACTGAAATGATTTCTGTCAGGTTATCAAGAAGCAGTTGTTTCCCTATATGATACTTTTTTAATGTATCTGCAGTACTGTTTTATTTTTTTTCAGCATTTTCAAAACTGATGTTCCCATACAAGCATTTAAACTTTCATTTAAAAGCAACTTGATATTAGCCAGATTCTGTTTCCTTTTATGTACGCTGTGTAGCACTTTACTGTAGCTGCATAGGGGAATCTCAAGACATAAAGATTTAATTAAATTGCCTCTCTTCTTCTTACAACAAAGTCTGAAGAGGACTTTTTTGGGTTTTTTTTATTTTTTTGTATAAGTTGGGGGCACTGACCTCATTCTTGTACCTTTTTTTGCCCATTGGAAAGCCATCACACTGTATGGTATAATGCTTCGGGCACATCAAGGTGCATATGGTTTGCAGCACCACGTACCTGTTTGTTTGTCATACATGCAGGTGTTCACAGTACTGCTAAATTGCTTTACTAGGTTTTTTGATATTAGGAGATCTGAGTGTCAAAAAAAACCTGCAGCAGAAAAAGTGCAGCAACACATGTGGCAGCATGTGCCACCTCAAACCAGAGCCTGGACAACTAGAACCATGCTTTGGCTGCTGGCCAGGCTCTGCGTGCCTGAATTGGTGAGGCTACAGTCCCAGGAGGGACCCCAGGACCCCAGGTGAGGCTGCTGGGGCCAGTTCAGGTGCTGGACTCAGCCACCCCTACCCAACCAGAGCATTTTTCCCTGTGCTAGCCCCACACGCAGGGGTGTGCATGAAGGCAAAAGGCAATGGCACAAAGCTTTTTTTTTCCCATGGCAACGGCATGCCCCTGCTTGTGGGAATGCAGCCTTTATATTTAAATGCTAATGAATGACCTAGACTCACAAAAGGAAAATAGAAATAAATGAATGTTGCAGCAATAGATGATTTGGGAACCATTGTTTTTTGTTTCTTTGTCCCTCTCCCATTACTTTTTAAAGTAATATAAACATATAAATATATGTTATATATATTTATAACATATAACACATATATAAATATAGACTTTTTAAAGGAATATTGCCTAAAGGGGTGCTGTTTTTGTGGTACTTATCTTCTCCAGTATCAGAAAGTCTTGTACTTTATATATGTATCCTGCCATTCCTGTCCCTTCCCTTTTCTATTTACTTCCTATTTAGCAAAGAAAAATTTACATATAACCCTGAATCCCAGCATCATAATTTAGGACACTAAATGGAGAATGTAAGTAAAGAAACATCATGTTGGATAGTTTTATTCATCTAGACTAATTTTAGTTGAATCCCAAACCTAGAACAGAGAAGTGTTGAGGTCATGACTCTTAGGTAAAGACAAGCGCAGCCTAATGCTCTACTGAACTGAGAAATATGGAGAGGGCTTTACAGTGAGAGAGTGCTAAGATTACCACACTGCTGTTTGCATTCCTTTTCTCACCATTTAAAAAGGCGTCAACAAATTGCAATGCATCATGGAAACAAAATCCCAAAGGATTTTAGGCACTAAGTTTTTTAGACTATTCTGCCTGCAAAACAATTAGTATTTAGAGCCATGCAAAACTCAGCAGTTTGTTTTCCCAGAAACTGGCAGAAAGATTTTACCTAGTTTTGCTAAAGACACATTCAACCCTGCTAAAACTTTTATTTTATGGCTCTACTCATAGATAATGCTTCAAAACAAAATTCAAACAAAATTTGCTTGTGAACAGTCAGAGAAGCTCAGACTATTGATCTGTTTAGTCAAGTATCCTGTCTCTAAGACAGCTAGGAACATGGGAGCAAAGTATTCTAATGACATTCTGAACTACTGGGATGAGACCAGTGCATAATGTGCACCCCAAGTCAGATACCTATGTTCAGTGAAGGAGCAGAAGCTTAGATACACATCTAATGTCTCACTGTAAGCTCTTCCTTGCTTAGCTCTTGTTAGTTAGACAACTAACTGCATCCAATGAATATATAGAGATCCAAGGTGTCTAACCTTGTAGATGTGGATTGCTGTCCTGGGGAAAATTGTCCATATATTGTCTGAATTTTAGGAATGGCAACATAAAGCAGAGCAACCCACAAGAACAACTTGGGCCTGGCCCCAATATCTTTTTTTGAAAATATAGAAAGCTTAACCCTGTTAATCAGAAACTAATCTGAAGGCCAGCATAATTCTGTAGCACTTTCTTGTGGGAAGAATTAAAAAGGAAAAAGAAAGATATAAATCTTGCTTCCAATTTCTCAAAGGAGGATTGTACCATAACTTCAGTGCTTGGTGCTTACCTGAAGGTTCTGTGTGTTCACTGAGTAATATTCAAGATAGAAACAATCCTTAAATCCTGATTTCACTATGTGGTCTGACTTTGTATCATAAATTGAAGGAATATTCAGTGAACCACTGTACCTCAATCAGTAGGATTGTATACTAAGTGCTCAGTCTTATAAAAGTAAAGAAAATTAGACAAGGCAACTTGTGCTGAGGCAGACGAGAAGCATTACTGATGTATATAATACATTTGGTGTCTGGCATTTGGTGTCTGAACTTTAAGAACTGTTTACCTCAGTGTGCCTTTTTTGGATATAAAATAATGTACTATCTAGTGTCTTTGTACACCACACTATTCTGCTGCCCAACGATGTGTCATAGTCTGCAATGCTTATACCTAGAAGTGACGTTGCTTTGAAGTGTAAGTGATGTAGAATTTTGTGTATTTGGGACAAAGACTTTATTCTATACTATTTGCCTGTGTGAAGTGCTAAATAAGTAATGATGTGCAGTACAGCTGGTCAGAGATGCTAACTGTAAGAAAACTGTGATGAAAATGAAAATAAGTTGTAGGAAATTTTATGTGAATGATGTTTTCCATTTTCTGAGCAGCTACAAAGACAATTGGAAATTTTGCATTGAAATTATGTTTACTAAAAAAGGGGAATAAATCAGCAGGCATGCTTTAATTTTGTCATTTCCTAACTTCTGAGTGCTTGATTTTGCAACCTACATTTTGTTTTGTTTTTATTTGGGGGAGGGGCAGTGTTTTGTTTTGCTTTGTTTTTTAGCATGGTTGTATGGATGTGGCCCACCTCTATTGTCATATTTGCAAAAATATGTATATTTGTAAAAATGAAAAAAAAAATGCATGTAATATATTTTACAGTATCTATTTTCATTCCAGAGATTGAAAGAAGGTAAAATTCTCTATGCCTAGACATTGTGCCAAAGTGGATTGGTGCCACTAATTTCTCAAAGAGATACTTCAAAAGCAGCTGTCTATTCCCTTGTCAGTAGCAAACATAAACCATTCAACGTATAAACATATACATATAGGGAAAGATCTATTATATACTATCAGTGGGTGTTTTTACATTGAACATCTGCTTCATATTCAGTTTTAGTTCTTTGTATACTAAGCCCCAGTCCAATCTGAATCAGATACCTGTATGCAGAATTACTATTGAGAAGGGTAAAAAAAGTATTTGTTTTCATTCTACATGTTTATTGGCCAGTTTCCTGAGGAATCTTTTCTTTCTACTTCATTCATAAAAAACAATGCACAAATGTCTTGTGGATCCTGTATCATACTAGATTCCGTAACTGAAATCTAGGTCCACAAGACCAAGGATGTATAGGATTTGGGTTTGCTCACTGAAAAATTAGAGACAATTTCCTGGATAGTTTTTTAAACAAGGTTTCGTGGGGTCTATATTTCACTCAAACTTCAGGAATGAAAACAAAATATTTTTGGTACATTAAAGTATGTGGTGGGGAGCAGAGAAAGGAAAAAGTATTTTTCAGATTTGGAAAGCAATGGTGATTAATGTTGGAGATCTCTCCAGTAACACACTAAACAAATTACTTTGTGGTATAGGTCAATACATTTGGTTGGCAATTGACTCTTTCCTTGGATGATTTCCAGTTAGCTAATTGTATTGAGGTAGCAGTCAAGTGTTAAACTCTCATCAGTTTTCTATTTTTTAAATGGTAAATGAAACTTAGCTGAAATTTTTATTGTTCTTACATCTACTTCCTACTAACTCTAGCTTAGGAAGTGATAAAGTCAACACAGTTACCTGATGGCCTTTTCAGTGGCTTACGCCAAGTGGTTTCCTGTCTCATTATAAACAATACATTAGGAAACAAGCCTCATGACCAGGAAGTCAATTTATTTTTATAGCTGTTCCTCAGAGCTGGCTGACCTAAAACAATGGATATAATAAAATTATTTTTAGCACTTGAATATGACCACTGGAAATAGTGATGGATGAGTATCTAAATATCCAGGGAATCACCCCAAATTATGATGCTTGTCCATATCTTATCTAAACATATTGGGTCAGGTACATTTCTCAGTTATACTATTGATACTATTGCAAATTTAGAGTAACTCCACTCATGTCAATGTAATCAGTAACTATGTGAATTGAGTAGAAGGCAAGGTATCTCTTATTCAAGCTTTACCTGTCTGAGAAACACAAGCTGCCTATAAACTGTAATATCACTCCAACCTGCTAACTCCAGTCTGGAGTCTTGCCTCCAGAATAGAGGATTTCATAGATTTCATAGTTTCCATAGACATTAGGGCTAGAAGGGTCCTCAGAAGATCATCAAATCCAGCCCTTGCACCAGGGCCAGGAAGTCAGCAGGGGTCATAGGATCCCAGCAAGATAAACATCCAAATCTCTCAAAGTAGCTTTCAAAGTAGGTACTTGAACCACCTCCAGACATGCATATCTTTACAGTAATTTGCTGTTACAAGAAATCAGTCTATCATACCTTTATCTAAAATGTTTCTTTTCACTTCCTACCCACCCTTCATTAATGGACTTTATTTGTAATGTGCTTTTCAACTGCCAAAATCTCAATTCTGGCCTTTCCAATACTTTGTATAAACCAAGGTTAAAAAAAAAAAAGGCAAAATACCTTTACCATTTGTTAACCTAAATGGCCCTTTTTTCAGTCATGTAGGTGGCATATTTTACGCTTACATGGAAATCTGTGATTCTAGAACTGCTGCACTGAGGACTTATAAGTGTGTATAAGCTGATTAAGTGTGTCCAGTAACCTACATATTGTCTGTATATCTCCACAGCCACCTACACAGGAGTATTGTGAACTTGTAATGTACATCTCAAAAATGTAGCTGAACAAAATAATGATTAATGGGTGTTAAAAAGAGAGGTAGGTTGCTGTGTTAGTTTGAAATTGGGCAGGAGGCAGGGTAGATAGGCACCTTACAGACTACAAAATAGCTAACTGACTAAATAAATGAAAGCTGAATAATGGGTGTTAGACACTGATGCAGGGAGGGGGAGAGAGAAGAGAAAGGGCTTCATACTGTTTAACCTGTAGTGTGGTCTAAAGCAGAACACCTTATAGATTAACTTGTTCAGAGAGGCATTAGTCTTTGTTGGCTATAGCCTTCTTCATCTGATGCTATGAATTTAGTTACTCTGTTTAACTGGAAACAAAATGTGGCCATTATTCCTAGTTTTTAGGAAACTATCAAGTCAACAGCCAATTTTTTATCAGAAATACTAGTAGAAAAGTTATGAATGTATTTTATAGAACTTAGATATCAAGCTTCTTATTTTTAACAAGGCAAGACAGAGAGTTTCAAATGCCATAAAAATACCACTAGCATTTATATATATTGGAGAGCAAGGGACTACTTTTAAACCCATCACACCCAGTTTTTAAAACTACATTGACAGTATTGAAACAACAGTCTTTATGGTGTTATGAAATGTGTTAGTACATTGTCCTTGAGTCCAAGCTAGGAATATCCAAGTAAAAAGTACTGTCCCTTTGAAGTCAATGAAAAATTTTAAAATCCCAAAGTTCCTGTTCATTTAAAACAGGCTATGATTTCATCCCAGGTTAACTAGATCTCACAGTATTTCAGCATATCCACTTATCTACTTCCACTGATAACAGGGATTAAACAAAACAAAAAACAAACAAAAAACTGAGGCTGTCAGAAAATTAACAAAACATTTCTGAATATTAAAATTGCATTTTCAGAGTTGTCTGGACCTTATATCTGAACTGATCATTAATTTCCCTTGTCACAAGGATGTCCTGAAGATGGATGGATAGATGAATGGTGTAATAACAGGAAAGAATAAACAGCATCTGAAGCATTTTTGTTTTAACAGAGGCATAGATATAGGCATATAGCCAGTCCTCCTAGATTTATCTACTCTGGTGTCCCTGTTTTATTTCATGCATTATGTATATTATATTTCAATTTTATTAATTGTGAAGCCTCCTGCATACATTTAGAGTGGGGAAGTAGAAACACTTTACAAATAGAGCTGAACTCCTTTTACATTATACATGACAGTCTGGATCCTGCTCCTATTGCATCAATGACAAAAATCCAGTTGACTTCAGTGGAAGAGGAGTTGGGTGTACAGGTAGTCTCATTCTACAGAGCTACTTCTGTGAATTGGCTTTATTTTGTAAAACTGGTACAGTGTTTTGGGGATATGATGGGCCTAAGTGTGATTTCAGTGTGTCATCCAGATGGTCTATACCAAAAAACAACTGTGAGAAAATTCAGGGAAAAAGAAATAAAGCCATAAGACCAGATTCTGTTCTATATATTAGATTTCTAAACCCATTGTGTTTAAGTTTATAAAAAAAAATAAAACTTTTATTTTTATAACATGATGTCCTCTCTCTTACCCTTAAAAGTAACTTAGACTTCAAACCTCATTTTTAACAAGGCAAGACAGTGAGTTTCAAATGCCATAAAATTACCACTTATATATAGTGGAAAGAGCAATGAGAAGAATGACCCATCTTCCTCCTGTGATAATGATTTTTTCAGTGGTGGAGAATATTGAGGAACCTAGGATAACCTCTTTGGACTCATTCACATGACCATGGATGCTTGGTTTCCTGGGGACAATTATCAGCAGGACACCTTGTGCTGCTGCTAGTTGACCTCAAGGAATGCCTGTGCCACATGCCCCCTAGTGTGCAGCAGGTTACCCCAGGTGGGGTAGGGGAGGCTGAGGTCAGCATTAGGCTGGGTTCCTGGGGGCCTGCTGGGGCAACAGCAGTGATACTGCTGCTCAGCGCCTAGCTGGCAGCTGGAGTATAGCTCTGGCCCACCAAGCTTTGGTTTTGGGCGGTGCACACTGTCCCTGTTTGCACCCGCTACTCCACTTTTATTTTGTGGGGGTTTTTTTGCTTCTTGGAATATTTAGATACTTCGTCCCAGGGGTCACACCCCCCACCCCTGCACTGCTCCCTTGCAGCATGGAAGAAACCTGAATGTGCACTATGTTGCACTCAAGATGTGTTGAGGCACCACACACCACATGGTCATGTTCATCTGGACATGGCCTTTTTGTCTCTGTTTTGTTCGGTTAAAATTTGGGTATAATTTATTGCCCTTGTTGCTTACCCTCAGTACTTACTATAGAAGCCTTCTGAAACCCTATTTCATTATTTTTGTAAAGTGCTTTTAATGTTCATAGATGAGAGATTCTGTCTAACTACAAAGTGTTGTCATCTTTGGGACAGCAAGACTGCTTTCATACCAGAGACAACAGGATTCTTATTTATTCTTGTTAAATATATTATTGTCCTCCTCAAACCATTACTACTGCTTCATGGTTCTCTGCTGTAATTCAGAGGCAGAGTTCAGGACTTCTCATGTGTAAAAGTCCCCCAAACTTGCCAAAGGAATGAAAAGAAAAACAATGATGTCATTATTAGAACCATTATGGTTTTCTGGCACTAAACTGGGTAACAAGAAAGACTGTGATCTGAATGCCCCTTGCCTAATCTTTTTTTCCTTCACTCCTTTAAACTAAGCACATTATATATCTACAGTAATATAACAAATGGACAACAGGGAATGATAATGAAGAATGAGCTTTCCATCCAAATTTAAACAAAATGCATCTATATCTTTCCCACAAAACTTGGCTTTTCAGAGCAAACTGTGGGAATTTTGTGTCTTTTTTATTATTATTATTCTTGCTCCACTAAGAAGCACTGCATCTCTCAAGCTATTTATTTGGAGATTAGGCTACATATGATATTTCTGTGCATAGACATATATAACTTTATTTCACTATATATAAGCTTATATATAATATTATATATGTATATGCCTAGGTACATACACATGTACACCCTACCCTACACTGTGTATGTGAATTTTACATTTCCCTTGCAGTTGAAATATATATGGCTGAATATATTAAAGCTTCAAAACAAACAGTTTTCTTGTAAGGAACCAAATTTATGTCATTAAGTTTTAATCAATCATAAGGCAAATAACATTTCTCTTGTATTAAATTTACAAAATAGTGAAATTTCTTGCCCATTTGTGTTAGGTATGAATATTTATTATTTATTAAGTGCCTCCAGTGTGCTTGACAAGTTATAAAAATAGCGTAGTCCTTGTCCTAGAGTGTTTGCAATATAAAATAATGAATTGAAGAAGACTGGATACACAAGGAATGATTCACAGGGAATGCTTCAAAAGTTTTTGATCACTGATTGTGGGTGCTGAAGAAGTGCAACTTGGGTAGTTCCTTGAAATTGAAGAGATCTTGCTGAATAATAGTGTGAAAAGGGGGGTTGTTTTGTGACCATTGAGAGGAAAAGGAAGCACTATAAGAAGACCTGGTAAGAAACAGTCTTGCCCCTGAGACATAGCTATCCAAATGAACAAATTTAAATAGAAAAAGATCAGGGTGAGCAGGTATGGAGGGATGTAGTTTTGCCCAAAATCAAAGAGGAGGTTGGCAACAGAATCTCCTATGTCAAACCCAGCGGCATGTTTACAACACCAGTTGCAGGCAGGACAGGAAGCGGAGGGGCTGGGGGGAGGAGTGGGGCCAGCAGAGGTTCCCCTGTAGTTCTCTCACTCCTCCTCCAACCCCTTACTTACCGGCACCAGGCAGGCAGTGAGCTTCTGCACCAGGTTGAGGGCCAACCACAGAGACACTCTGATTTGCACTGTAAATTTCTGTTCCACCTTCAGGTTTTTCTAAGACATTGCTTTTATCCCAGGATAAACCTGGAAAAAGTGCAATCATACAGATATCAATGTGCATTGCATTGGGATATATCCTAAAATATTTTCCCAGAGTTAGTAATAGTTTATCCCAGGATATTGCAAAGTACATGTGTACAACTATCCTGTGCTTGAATCATTATCATTATTTTTATTCTGAGACAAGCATAGGCACAATTTATCCAAGGACAAATGCAATGTCTATTCCTATCTTAAGAGAGAAAACTTAAGACTTTCAAAGCTCAGAGTCATTGCAGGCCACCTATGTTTCCAAATAGCTGAGCTCTATTGAACATAATGCAGGAGCAAGTGGACAGGGTTATTTTCTTGATGGTGGTCCTACATTTAGCAGGGAGGCAGTATACACAAGGACTACATCACTTTTTGGAAGCGAAATGTAGGCTCCAAATCACTTTAGTACTATGCAAAATGTTGCCCTTGGTGAATTACTTTTTTCTAGTTTAGGCCTGTCCAACTTCACCATGGCCAAGGGGAGCTGAACTCCTGGCATGTGAACCC
>JAGPOW010000304.1:114986760-114999032 GCA_030014935.1 Caiman crocodilus | reverse complement strand
GTGTCCCCTGACAGCATGCAGCAGTCTACAGTCTGCATGTTAGCTGCTTGTAGGCTATGTGCAGGTGGAAAGCCCTGTATTAAAATAAATAGATAACTATGCAAAAAATAAAGGAACATATAGATAGATGTAGGCACACACCACCACTGAAAGAAGCAATCTTAAATTCAGTAGACATTTTAAAATCAAAGGCAGCTTCACAATTAGTTAGTGCCACAAGTGGCAGTTGAAAAGGAATATAATCAGTCACCAAGACTGCTAGGAGGAAAAGAAATAAACAATGTACCTGTTGGGATTTGGGATTAACCAGTGTACTATGTACTAACCAGTTCCCTGTACTATGTTGTGGGAGTTATATAAATGGATTAGTTTAGATTAGATTAGATTACATTAGATAAAATAAAATAATGGATTGAAAACTTCAAAATTTGCAGATTGATGCATAGACATGAGCCAAAGCTAGTAGATATACATATATGTAGCATTTGAATCTTATAGATGGAATATAGCTTCCAGGAACTAGTGAAGAATCAATTATAACATGACTGGTTTCATGAACTGTGACATACCCATAGATATTTAATCAGGAAAACATGCCTAAAACTGGAGACAGAAAAAAATGCCAAAAAAAAAAAGCAATATTTAGAGAATGAATAGGTTAGCAGCTCAAAGTATTTGATTAGCAGAAGGAAATGATTAAGTTTGGTATTTTTAATTCTCATGAATGAGGAACTCATTCCAAGTAGTTCATTTTTTTTTTCCTGGTGTATTTATTGTGCAATCTTGATGATCCTTTTTACGAAGTTATAGGATGTATAAAACAGCATAGGCAAGATCAGGAAGTGTCTGAGTTATGCCTGACAGATTTTCTTTTTTTTAATTACCCAGACAACTAAACAATAAACAAAACAAAACTAAGGTTGCAAATATTTAAAAATCCTATGAAATCTGAACCTCAGATATTTAGATCTGAAATCTGAGGCCTCTGTCTCTGTCCCTTTAAAAATAAAAGGCCAAAAAAATCTTTAAGTTTTTTTCAGTCCACAAGAGGTATAAAAGTTTAGAAATCGGTACACAAATTAAAACATGTGACTTTGGACCAATGAAGAAAAAGGCAATTCCCATCTTGAGAGTCTCCCACTTCTTTCTGCTCTGGGAAATACTTCTCTAACTTCTCATTCATACCATCTTCACTTTGTCACACATACAATCCTTGTTCTCATTTGACTTGTTTCCCATTTATTTTTAAAAATCACAGTATATGTACTGTCATTAACTCCAACAAGGTTTAAATCAGGGGCCTCAGGTTTTAAAACTACACAGGAACTGGCACTGGCCAACCTAATGAAATTTACCTTTCTGGTCCACTTCTTCCTGTTCTTCCCTTAGCTGATCTGTCCACCTCCCTAGTATTGATGTTAAAAGCCTCTTTGCAAAAGTGACATGCATCATTCCAAACCTCATTGATTTTCCTTCTCCCTTAAACTGACATTTGAACAACATATATAGGTGCCTTTATAAGTCAGCATTAGGCAACAGATGCTACAACTTATAGCTCTCTTGTTTCCTCTTGTCTCCAGTGGTAACATACAAAATAATTGTACTATGGTTGTAGTGCCATTTGACAAATGTTTATTTTCTGATAGAACTGCATGACTACTTTTTAATAGCAGTCCATAATTTATTTCTCTATCTGTTTGGTACTTGGTCCATATAGTATCTGTAGATGTATTTTAATTCAGTACAAAGAACCGCATTTGGAAAAGAATGCATAATTTGGATTTGGGTCTGTCATAGTTCATGAAACCAGTCATGTTGTTATGAAAAAGAACCTAATTGTAGTAAGCAAGTCACACACTCATTAGATTTAAATTCAATTTATTTTTACTTATAGATTCATAAGTATCTATGAATATCATAAGTATGAATCTATAAGTAAAAATGAATTAAGTTACATAAGTGTCAGGTTATTAGCTCATTTTATATGACTGCCTCTATGGCCAGAGCACCCTGTATGGAATTCAATAATGGCCTTGACTAAAGTGTGTCTTCCCAAAATGCTTAATTACGCTCACTGCTAAAAAATCGTACCCTATTTTTGTTTCAATGTATGTGTCTTCAATTTCCAGCTGCTGGCTCTTGTTATCTCTCTCTCTCTCTCTCCTAGAATAGAGAGCTCTTTAGTACCTGGTATTTCTCCCCATGAAAGTACTTATACACCATAATAAAATAGCCTCTCAATCTTCTCTTTGATAAACTAAATGGATTAAGCTCTTAAGTCTCTCTGTCAGACACTTGCTCCATCTTTCAAATAAGTTTTGTACCTTTTTTCTTTATTTAGATCTAAACAGCACTCTAATTTCAGTCCATGGGTGGAGTTCTATTTCCCTTTGTGCATCTAAAAGGAAGCTCATTAACTGGAGTGGGAGTTTTGGTACTTATGTGCAGACAGTTGTTTTATTAACCTATCAATTTAGGTATGCAAATGTGAGCACACAGTGCTCAGTAGGCTATTCTGTGTCCAGGTACATATGCTGTTATCAGAGGCATAATGGTGTGTCCAGGGCAACCACCACAAGCAGTGGGAATTGCCGTTGTGATTAGGTGGCTGCAGGAGCAGCCATATTTTTCCAGGAACTCCCACTGCCATGTTGGCACCTGGAGGGGCTGTCCTAGGTGCCCCATCTTAGTCACGCCACTGGCAGCTATGTTCACATGTCCACTGTGGGCGTTGTACGTGTTTTCAAGTGTGGAAAATGTAGGCAGCCAGAAACCTAGGACTAGTATATATTATACTTCAGGGAAAGAGGACTTTCTCACGTTTTAAGTATAATACTGAGTACTTAGTTCCACCAGAACTCAGGAAGATCTAGGAGTCTAGGTTCCCTTCTACCTTATAACCTCTATCTATAGTCTCAGCCTATGCACTCAGGCTTATCACATCCCCAGGATAAAGCCAGACCCAAAAAATGGACACATAGATGGCTGGAAGCATTGCTATTTAGACACACAGGATGTGTCCACACATGCAAGTATGTGCACTTGCAGCAGCTCAAATAGAAGCAGTGCAAATTTGAGCTGGGGCTTTTTGCCTCAGTGCACGTGCTTGGACATGCACTTTGTTGTGGAGCAAATTGTGCCGCTAGGAGCAGAATAACCCTGCCTGGCTCCTCCCGGATCTGCAGCCAGGGGGAGCTAGAGCCCAGAATCAGCACCTGTCCTGGCCTCAGCAGTATAAAAAGCTATCTTGGCAAGTAGGTCAGAGCTACTATCTCTCAGGAGCTTCTGGGCCCCAGCCAATTGGTACCTGGAGACGCTACCCTTGTGCCAGCTGGACTGCCGAAGCAACCCTGAGAGTTCCCTGCACCCTCTATCCACTGCAGCCATCTGGCAGGGGGGGGCTGCTGCCTGGCTGTGACCTGCTGTGTACCTGCCAGGTTCGGATGGGGACTGCACAGCCAGTAGAAGCATCTGCCGCTCTGGGCTAGCTGCCAGTGGCATTACTGCCATTTGTGCCCCCTGCCCAGCCCTCTGGGCAACTATCAACCAGAAGATGTTCCCAGTGTGGTGGCCTCATTTTTGGAGGGGGGGGGGCTGCTTGGGGGGAGTGGCCAACCACAGCAGGAGTCAGGGGCTTGGGAGAGCTGGTTGGGGGAGGGACCAGCTCTGGCAGGGAGAGGGGGCCTCAGGGGGTCTGGCAGGGGGAGGGGCCATCTGCATCAGCGGTCAGGATTCTGGGGAGGCTTGCAGGGGTTGGGGGTCTGGGGAGTGTGTGGGGCTGGCAGAGGTCCCCTCCACAGTTCCTTCCCCGCTCCTCCAGCCTCCCTGACACCTTACTCATTGGCACCAGATCCCTGGTGCTGAAACCCGTGGCCTGGCTGGGGCAGGACATCGGGCTCAGGGGCTTCCCTTGCCAGGATTGGCCTCCCAGAGTGCTGGGCACAGGGCAGGCAGGGCAGAGTCATCCCCAGTGCAGGGACCTGGCCACAGGAGCCCCCTGGAGCCTGGGAACAGCCACCGTGGCTGCCTCAGCCTACCTGGGTCCCGGCCTTGCCCACCTATAACTCCCCTCAAGGGACCATGGGTAGGGCAGGCACTGCACTGTGCTTCAGGCGTCTGGCTGGCTTTTTTCTTAGCACTGACTGCAGCAGCTATTTCCAGAGCACAAGGAAGAGCCTGTGGCTGCAGCTCCAACTCCCACTGTACTCAGCACACACAGAGACCAAGCAGGAGCCCCCTCAGCCCGGCGTCCTGCCCCAGCCAGGCAGCATCCCTTCGTGGGCAGGGTGGCTGCATCCCATCTCCGTGGAGCTGCGGAGGCTGGCTGACCCCCACCTTGAGTGCTGCTGGGCCCAGCTCTGTGGCACGAGTAGCAGAGCCCTGGGGCAAGCCCCCACTCCCTACCTGACACCAGTTCTCTATTACCTGAAAAAAAAAAGAAAAAGAAAAAGAAAGAAACATTAATGATTATTAATAGTATTAAATATGCAGTGCATCCTGCCATGTACCCCGTCCACCCCGGTTTTGTTTTTGTGGCATGCCAGCACTCTGGCACCTTAAAAAGTAGACGTGATTTTCTTGGCACTCTGGACAAAAAACTTTTCCTACCCCTAATGTAGAGCCTCAGGACTGGTCAGAGCTGCCTAAAATAATCTTAAATGCAAAAAGAGAGCGGGATGGAAATATTTAGAAAATCTTGCTCTTGGTTAAATCTTGACAATTCATTTGGCATTCATACTAATATTAAACATTAAAAAAAGTGACTATGACCCAGTTTTTGTCTACTGTATTTTGATTGCCATAGAGGGTTTAAAGTGGCATTGATCTAGTCTGAAAAGAAATGTACAGGAAATAACAATTTAGGTATCTCTCCCATGCCTAAGTATTTTTTTTTTCAGAGAATTATGTTTGACCATAACTTTCTCAATTCTCTGTGACTTTCAAACTGTTGCTAGATAACACAAATGGAGGTAAAATTACAAATAAAGTTAAAAAATGAAGTTAAAAAAATAATAAAAATGAATATTATGGCAAACTCTATTTCACTTGGTCACACTTAAGTCATTCAAGTTCTACCTTGAATAAGTGACTTGTATTGCTTATGAATCATTGCAACTGTGATATTTTTATTATTCTTGAAAGGCACCTTCAGCTTTCAAAGACTGCTGTACATAGATAGTAATTCACTTACCATAGTACTCTGGGATCTGAAAGGGTTAGACGTGTAGCTGTCCCAATGCTGTAAATGCTATTAAAGTGCCTTACCACTAAGTGGCAAAACAGCAGGTAATATAACCTGTAAATCAATCCCCTGGATGAAAGTGGACAGTAGAAATCCTAAACTAGTAAAACTTGCGTTAGAAAGGTTTTACCCCTAATTCTTTCAGGTTTAATTATCTGTTGTGGTGGTCATTGTACCCCCAGTAACTTTGGGTGTTTGCTGCTTTTTCAGTCAGTGTAATGCTGATGACACTAGTATTAACATTTCATCGGTCCACAACTTCAAGATAAGATTGCAGTAGTTTATTTACACAGGAAACACAGGTTATGCTTTCCTATATAGATCATTCTTCATTTCACTCTTGTCTTCTGAGTAATGGTTTGATACAAAGCATTGGACAAAGGCAATTTGAAATCCTTCAAAATAAAAAGGGATATATAATGTCACGTTATCACCTTTGAAGCTGCATCTGAAGAATGGATTTATGTATTTATATTTACATAGAATAGCATTCTTTTAAATAAACCTGTTCTGGTTTTCAATTAAGGAGCTGTGCATGAGAGTTGAAGATTTGTGAGAAAATTGGTATCCAAAATTTGACAAAAGAGCATCTGAATCTTGGTAAGGTGCTGCATCTTTTTTACTTTGGAAGAGCAGTTTTACTTGAGTTTGCACAGAGCTGTGAGAGATTTGCAACTCTTTTCTCTAGTAAAATGCAGGCAATTAGGTGCACCATATGCTGAACATACTGCTTACTGTATTACCACCAATTTACTCAAACTGAAATACTCATGTTTCAGTTCTTCCACGTAATTGTACTGTATTTTAGCCAGCTTAGATGTATTAGACTGTCCACCCTCACCATAAAATTACAGGTCACTCTAGTCTACGTCTGCTTCTCTGAATGCCACAGCAACAAAACATTCTGGAGGTGATTTGTATGTTGTTCCATCTACCCTTTCCTTACTTGTATTAATAACTTACATGTAGTGTTCTGTTTGGCTTCTAACTGGTGTCATCTGGACTGAGACCATAACTCATGCTCAGATTAATTACTAGCGAAAATATCTATAAGTTAGAACACATGCCTGTTCTCCATGAAAGTTAGTACTCTTAGGTTCAATCGCTGACTCTTTCAAAGGCTCATTACATGGCCTGGAGCAGATCATTTTTAGCCTACCCATCTCATAAAAATGTTCACTTAAATATATATTTCACCTGAGTGTTGTGCGATTCAATATATTTGTATTTTATAATGTTTGGAACAGAGATGCTGTATACCTGTAAACTGTTATTATTACCATATTATTATTTTCAAGATGCTCTTCTTGACCTACCATACAGTGCCTTTCAAATTTTGTCCCAAGCTATCCCAGTAATTAGACTACACAAGGAACATCTAGAGAGGACAGTGTCCAAATCAGTTAATATAAAAAAGATGAAAAAGAAGTAAAAGTAATGATATTAGGTTAGGAAGATAGCATTTAAGAAATTTTTTTCAATATACTAAGAGGATAGACATTCAATTAGAGAATGGTCAATTAATGATGGATTTCAAGGCATCAATTGTAGGTGTTTGCTGTATTGCACATAGTTTATACTTTCTAAGTCTCAGTTTCCTCATCTGTAAAAGTGGATGATAATATCTACTCAGCTGTGAAATCTTAGATGGCTAGAATTTTACAACTGCTAAATATTATATCCAACACATGTTAGGAGTCCTTATTTTATCTGATGCCAGCTAATTTAACTCACCTTAGTAATCTTTACCTTGACTTCTGCCAAGAGATAACATAGAAGAGACTGTCATTGTTTAAATGAGAAGGGAAAACTTGCATATTTTCTCTGCTTCCATCTGTTTGCCATCCTAGACATTATTATTAAATTGCTCTGTAGCTTACTGAAGGATCTTGAGATGATTTAACCTGATGGAGCACTTTCTACTTTGAAACAGTTGTATTTATATTGTTCGGTAGTCATAATACAACAATACATTCCTGAGCTGAATTTCCTTTCCTGAAGTCCACTTTGCATGCTTCTTTTCTTGAATTGCATGTAGACAGATTGTTGACATTGTTTGGTTTCATGAACCATACTTTAGTAAGAATGAACACATTAATGGTCGCGTATTCTAACAGTTATTTAAATGAACACTTGTGTGAACGTATCACAGAAATGTAATCTTTGTCACTGTGTCACAAATGCTGACACTTGGAAATCATAAAAACTTTTATCATTCTTTCTAAAGGACAACAACACAAATATTCTTGCTTTTTCAAAGATGTTGTATGCCTCTGCAGAAATGGCCAGTTCATCTGCTAGTGGCAGCCCATAATGGGAATCCATTTTCCTTTGTCATGTTAGCTTTTCCTTTACAATGCCCTGGGCATATCTACACATGTAATTAATGTAGCAATTTACTCCACAGTAAACTACGCATGGGTGCAGCATCTACACATAGACCTGGGACAGCAGCCAATTGAGCCTGGGCAGAGTAGTTTAGGATAGAGCTGCTCCTGCTCTACTATGTCTCCTGCAGCAACCAGAAGAAGCTCCAGGCTCTGGCCACGGATGCCCATGTGCCAACTCTTCTCTTTCAATGGCTGCCCCATACTTTGGTCTCCAGCCATATGTGTCTGTGGCCTCAAACAGTCTGCAGTCTGCTAACACAGACCTCCATGATGCTGTCCCTGGAGCTGTGCTAAGTATGCCATGGATGTTTCTTGCCCTCCCCCCTGGCAGTGATGGCCAGGACACCATGTCCACAAGGTAGTCACTAATCACCTCTTTCTTCACCCCCCTACAGTAGGACACCTGGGAGGCTGCCCACGCCCCCCAGGTCCACAGTGAAACCTCAAAAATATATGTGGATACTATGCAGCAAATCCCAAACTTTATTTTCCTCACAATACAACAACAGACCCCCTCTTTTTCTCCCTCCCAACAACAGACCCCCACTCAACCCCAACAAACACCACCAATAAAGCACCCTGATCCCTGAAACTATGAGCAGTATCTATTTGCAAGTGTTTGGGGGCGGGGAGGGGACCATGGGAAGAAGTCTCCTCGGGCATGGAGCCCAGAGGGAGGAGCCCCAGACTCTAGCCTTGGTCACCAACACCTCATGTCTGGACACTGCAGTGAGGCCAGCAGGCCAGGGACTGCCCTGGTGGAGGGGGGCAGGGTTGATGCTTTCCAGCCTGCTTCATGGGGCCAAGGGCAGCAGGGCCCGCTGGGGAGATGGACCCAACACTGCCACCTCCTGCTCAGAGGCAGCAGGCTCAGGTGGTCAGGGCCAGGCACTGGGTGGCACTGTTGGTTAGCAGCTGGTGGCAGTGGCCTGGCATGGTGCCTGGGGCAACCCAGGGCTGGAAGGGAACTCTAAGGTCAGCTCTGGGTTCCAGCTGGTGGAAATTGGCCTCTGGGGTGAGCCCCAAGCTGACAGGGGGCTCTGGGGTGAGCCTTGGGCTGGAAACAGTCTCTAGGATGAGCCTTAAGCTGGTGGCAGACTCTGGGGTGACCCCAGGCTTTGAGTGGCTCCATCAGGAAGTGGAGGAGCTACCTAAACCATAAGGCTCCTGCAGGTGCTGAGCCACGTAGATTGGCAGCAATGAGTAATGTGGCCCCCTGCTGCCAAGGTTGACTGCATACAATTTGCACCCAGTTCAGCACCCACACATGTGGTGCTGTGGAGTAAAAAACTGCAGCAGGATAATGGGATGAGGATTTGTTTTAGGTAGCCAGTTCTTCAATAGTAGCTCTAAAATTCATGAGTGTAAAACAAATAGGACAAATGTAATGCTTGTGAAAGGTGCTGAATAAGTTCTCCCTGTTCACAGAAAGAAAGAGAAGAAAAGAAGGTTTTCAACTTCTGCTATCACAAACATTTTTTGACACTCCTGTGCCCCAGGGCCACCTTTCATTCTTGTGAACATGCACCCTGGAAATCTTCCAGAAGGGGATTTTCACAGCTTGCATAACATGCTGCTGCACCCCAACTCAGGGTGTGCACCTGCAATTGTGAGAAGCCAGTTGTAGCATCAGAGGCTGCTATCCCGCAGGATTAGGCCACTGAATCCCTGGGTTATCAGGGGCCCATCGTTCTGAGACAATAGCATTGGTAGACACCAATGAAGCAGATTAGCTGTTTTGGGACACATCCCTGCACAACTGATCCCACTCTAAAAATGGCACCTGTTTATACCCCAAGTATTTTAAACCTCAGTTTTAAGTAGTTGTGGAAGTACATGGCCTTTCTTGCAAGAGTTCCTGAAGTTACTAATTAGTCACATATAAGGAATTAGATTTCCTTCTTGTTGAGGGGAGGAAGAAGTGGTTGGGATAAAAATAGGGGCTTTTAATTCAGTCTAGTTTGCAAAAGACTATTACATTTATTTCAAATTTGGTTTCTTCTGATGTTTACAACCTGAACCATAATAAATATTGGTACTTTGCATTCAGAGCTGAACTGATAACAAAAATGAAATTTCTGATGTAAAACACAGACACCTTTTAATGAAAATTTCTAAACGTTTTGTGTCAGTCTATTTGAGACTCCATTATCTTTTCACTTGATGATTCATGAACCAGAATAGAATCTAGCAAATTCTCCTGAGACTATATATGGCTTCTGCATGAGCCAAGAGGCTTAATAAGTGTTAAACAGCATTATAGTCGGGAGTTATTCTGAATGTTAGGGAGGAATGGATCAGCTAAATAGGAGCATCCTAATCATACAGTCATCTTTTCAGGTGATAATCAACAATTTAAATAGAACACTTACACAGACGTTAGAATGATCTGATGTTTACCTATCATAGCTGCTATATTTCCAGTAGCATATGCATGTTGTACAGAGGAAATGATTTATTTTTCATGCAAGAGAACAGTTTTGGCATTGTTGGTGAATAACTAAAATGTAATTTTTGTACAGTGGGACTGACCTACATTTTAATGTGTGTGGGCAAAATTATAATGAAATAACAATTGGATGGTATCTCAGCTTATTAATTCAGCTTGCCCATGGAAATAAGTGCTCTTTTTGGCCTTGGACTGGGACAATGCTGGCAGGCTGTTTATGTCCTCTTTAGCTGTTATTGTGACACGTGCAGCGGAAGCAGCAGTTAGCTTTTGAACTCATGAACTGGTTGTGAAAAAATGTGAAGGGCAAATTTCAACAGATGGTTCCTGCTCCTTTACAAGATGTTTAACTCTTTCCAAGTAAAAAACTTATTAAATTAAATCATGTGTAAAGGGACTGACCTTGATATGCACATATTATGGTAGGATTGGTAGGATAAGTTAGTCATTCACCTCTTTTAAAGCATTCGATGGAAGAGGAACTATGGGCATAGAAATTATGTGCAGTTAAACCAAGGGATGGGGCACTATGTTCACAGTTAGAGTCACACAGTGGTTATAAAACCCAGTAGATGGAGCTGAGTACAACTGCCCCTGTTATTCTGCTATTCTTTGGTGATAGGAGTTGAAGTACATCTGCACTGTCCCTTCCCTCAGTGGCTCCCTATGGAATCATAGAATCATAGAAAGTTAAGGTTGGAAGGGACCTCAGAGGGTCATTTACTCCAACCGCCTGCCCAAATCAGGACCATCCCCAACTAGATCATCCCAGCCAAAGCTTTGTCTAGCCAGGTCTTGAAAACATCCAAGGATGGAGCTTCTACCACCTCTATGGATAACCTGTTCCAGTGTTTTACTACCCTCCTAGTGGGAAAACATTCCTAATATCTAACCTAAATTTCCTTTGCTGCAACTTGAGACCATTGCTCCTTGTTCTGTCATCTGCCATCACTGACGACTGTTTAGGTACATCCACTTTTAAACCCCTCTTCAGGTAGTTGAAGGCTGCTATTAAATCCCTGCCCCTCAGTCTTCTCTTCTCTAGACTAAATAAGCCCAGTTCCCTCAGTTTTTCCTCATAAGTCATGTCTCCCAGCCGCCTCACCATTTTTGTTGCCCTCTGCTGGACTCTCACTGACCCACATACTTTTTGTAGTGGAGGGCCCAAAACTGAACACATTATTCCAGATGTGGCCACACCAGCACCACATCTGGAACAATGAAGCGAGGGGAATAATCACTTCCTTTGACCTACTGGCAACCCACCTACTAATGCAGCCCAGTATTATGTTAGCCTTCCTGGCAACAAGGACACGCTGTTGGCTCACATTCAACTTATTGTCCACTGTAACCCCCAGGTCCTTTTCTGCAGAGTTGTTTCCCAGACAGTCAGCTCCCAGGCTGTACCAGTACATGGGATTATTCCAGTCTAAGTGCAGGAGTTTGCACTTGTCCATGTTGAACCTCATGAGATTCTTTTGGCCCAATCCTCCAATTTGTCTAGGTCACCCTGAATGCTAGTCCTACCCTCCAGCATATACTACTCCCCCGCAAGCCTGGTGTCATATGCAAACTTGCCGAGGGTGTATTCCATCCTATCTTCTAGGTCGTCGATGAAGACAGTGAACAAAACTAGCCCAAGGACTGACCTCTGGGGCACTCCACTTTATACCGGCTGTCAAGTAGACATCGAGCCATTGATTACTAACATTAATCCATGTACCTAGGCACAGTGGCTGCCTATAAATGTGCTCTGATGCTTTCTGATTAGAAGTCATTGGAGCAGATTCAGTTAATCGAGTCTGGTCCTCATTCTAATTAGAACACTCTAACATCACCACAGAATTTCATGTATTAAGCCACACCCTGCCAAGTTTAAAAAGAGCTGTGGGGCACTTAAATTAAATCTCATTAAATGAGCTTTAGTTAAAGTATCCAGTGGGCATTTTTAAACTCATGGGGGCTTAAAATACATGATGCTGCAATGTTTTAATTAGAGTTTTTGTTCCAGAGTCACTAATTATAACACACCCTCCCACCCTGAAGCACTTGTGTAGACAGGTATAATTTTCAGGCCTCCATTTTCCCTGTGAACTGTATTGGGATCTTCACAGAGAATGAGTGACTGAGTAATGAACCACATGTCAATGCTTCCAAGTGAACAAAACTTATGATAATATATATATATATA
>JAGPOW010000304.1:114925185-114936813 GCA_030014935.1 Caiman crocodilus | reverse complement strand
AAAAATTCAAGCTAACATCAATGGGAGTTGCACCTATTTATGTCACTTTCTTGTACTTACAAAGAATGAATTGATGAAATATATTCTAGGCAAACCTGTAAATCCAGGTACTGTGAATTAATATCTAGGAATGTGGCTCTTGGCATTTCAGTCTATTCCTTTTGGAGAATTCTCTCTGACCCAGCTCATAATAAAGATCTAAAAGACAAAAAATAGACAAAAAGAATGTCTTTCCTATAAGGCATCCATATACCCACCCCATGCAGAGGTTAGCAGATCACCTAGGAATATCAAGCTTAGGAAATGAGATACAAAGGTGGTGTAGGTGGTAGAAGGGTGATCCATTTCATCTGAAGTGTCCACCTCCATAGAGATTAATATCCTGGTACCATTATCCAGCCAGAGAGAGGAAAAAGAGAGGAAGAAGAAAGAAATATGAAAAAATAAATCATTGGTAGCAGTGAATTACAGGGCTTTCATTATGTCTGGGGGTGGAAGGATGCAGTGGTGTGAAATGTGTGTGACAGAATTCTTGAAATGTAGGGCTGGAAGGGCCTTCATGAGATCATCTATTTTAACCTTTGCACTGAGACAGGGTTAAGTACATTGACACTCTTCATAACAGATGTTTGTCTTATGCCTTGGGTGAACACATGGGAGAATAGCAAATCTGAGACTCTTCTCCAATCTCCTCAAGTGAGCGGTGTTGCTGCTGGCAGAAGCAGGGGCATAGAAGCAATGTGCCTGCCCACCAACTTTCTGGTGCACTGTGTTGCTCTGCACCACTCTACCTCCTCACTAGACTGCCCTGTGCCCCTGCATTTTCTGGGATACTCATTTTAATTCTCACCAGCCAACTGGGATTGGCCTTTGAAATCCTAGACTGCCGTGGCTAAGCTGGGATATATAGTCACTCTATTTATGGTTCCCATATAAGACCACACAACTCCTGTTTCAGTGTTTCATCACTTCTATGCTTAGGGAAATTTTTCTAATATTCCATCCAAATCTTTGCTGAAAATTAAGTTGATCTGAATAACATACAGTGCATAAGCCACAAAAGTAAATTCAGTTATCAAAACTCTTAAATGGAATTACAGACAAATAATCTATTGGTTTTCTTTGTTGTATGTAAATATCTAAATTCAAATTGTGGATGCATAGACTGTCTGGGACCCTGCAGTCTTGGAGTTCTCCTTAACAGAACCTCCATCCATACCTCAGTGTTGTCCTGCTCCCTGCAACATTAGATCCATCTTCTGGCCTTCCAACCTTATCTTTTTGTTTTTGGGGGGTGGGGCCAGGAGGGGATTGGAGGGGTCTACTACAGGAGTAGTTTAAAGGCATTTCACTAGAGTCATAAAGGTTTGGCACTAACCAATGTGAGTTAATCTCTCTGTAAGGGAGTGAAATAAAGTAGTGCTCTAGAATTTGATTTTATGAAGTCTGTTTTATGTAGCACTTCTGAAGAATAAAGACCCAGATCTCTTTTCCCCAATGTCAGGGATATGCAGATTCCAGTTTTAGTCTTGTTTTTTCTAACACTAGATACAAATAGCTCCTCAGAGGAAGTAATCTGAAGTGCACTACAGAAAGATTTGTTTCCTCAGAACCCAGGAGCTATAGTACATATTCTTGAGTATTACCTACTGGCCTATATCTGTTAACTATTTGCATATATACAGATGTGAGAAGAATTCTATTTTATGTTACCCAAATGGCAGTTTTACAGTTATGTAATTGTAGCTATAAAAATAATAGATTTTATTTCTATTGCCTGGAAAGTGTAGATGAGTTAAGTGTCTATTTGACTACTAAGCCTGTTCAGTAGCTAACATGTTGGTTGAGTGGGTAAATGGCTACATGTGTGCATGGTGGCTTGGTGGTTAGATTGCTGTTAGGAGTGTGTGAAGTGGGCCATATTTGATTTGGATTCAGTCCAGTTCAGGGGAGAGTAATCCAATTAGTTGATTCAGATCACTGTCCCAATTTGATTCGGCTGAATCTGAAGATTCAATGCTGATTCAGTCATAGACACTGATTTAAATATTTTTTTCTATATACCTTGGTGTGGCTCATGAATGCTGAGATGGTGGAGCAGATGGAAGATGCCACAGAAGCATGGGGTAGGGGAGGGACTGAGTGCTCAGCAGTAGACCCAGAACTGGACTAGAAGTACTTCTGGTCCAGTTCTGGGTCTGTGGCTGAGCACGCAGGGGACCCCCCTCCCCATGTCCTTCCAGATCAGCTATTGGCCACGGGGGGACCCCAGCTGCTCCCCCAGACTCAGGAGGCACCAGTCGCTGAGTTGGGGAGGTGAGGGGTCCACTTCCATGTCCACCGCCAAGTGCGCTGGGGCCCCTCCCCATGTTTCCATGGGACACTCCATCAACCCCACCATCTCAGCATTCATAAGCCACCTGGTACCTTGTGGTATGTAGATAAAACATTTAAAGCTGTGTCTATGTCCGAATAACTGAACCTCTGCGAATCTCTGCAAATCAATTCAGAGGGTTCCCATTTGATTTGTAGAGATTAAAGGGTCTCCTGATTTGATTTGGATTTGGAGATTCAGCCACCAAATTGGGCCAGATCTCTGCCTTGAATAAGTGACTGAAGCTTTGCACAACCCTAATTGCTGTGCCAGACAGAAAGCTGTAAGTTCTCTTGCTTTGTGATCAAGTGTTTTAATGATTTAATTTAGTGATTTTCTGTGGTCTTTCATAGTTCTTTGCAACAGCAGAATTGCTAGTTTTCTGTAGTAAAAAACTGAGTGAAAACTATGAACTGACTTTTTTAAGTGGTATCTTGAGTCTGTCTAGTGCTGCCCTGAGTCCAAAAACACTGATAACCACTGAAATACTGGGAAAAACAGGGAAGGCCCTCTCTTCATTCTTTGGAGGTTTTGCTAAGGTATGTGCGGACAAAGCTACACACTACTTTGCTGGTATGTAGCCTACTGAGCATGTACAGTGGCTGTGTAGACATTTGTGTCCACACTACACAGGTGACATAATGAAAATCTGTGTGTAAGTGTCAAAAATGGCACTCACATAATCAGAAACTGCTATTTGAGTACATAAAAGTGAAATAGAGATCTGCCATTCTTACACTACTTTTATCTTCAGTTATTAGACATCTTAGCTAGGGACAGACATTCAAAAAGCCCGGGTGTGAATTGATTCCATTTTTGCAAGTCAGTCTATCCTGTAGAGCTTGAAAAAATTTGCAGGTGGATAGACATCCACTTTTGATTCAGGAAATGCAGGGACATTTCTGCGGTAGCTAAGGCTACAAGCCGGGGGAATGCTACAGTGAGCCTTGCCTTGCCTTCCCTTCCACAGGGCTGAGCTGGGGGCTGTGGCCAGACCCTGGCAGGACTCTGTTTTGGGAGGGTTTAAACACCCACCCTGGCCTGCACACTTCCCAGGCAAGATTTGCCTGGAAGGAGAGGGGGAAGCAGCCCTCACCAGGCTTTCTGGATCACTGATTAAGGGGTGGGAAATTTTGCCAGACCCTGGCCCCCAGCTAGCACTCTGTGAAAAAAGTGTGGTTGAGAGAAGGGAGGACTGTTTGTGTGGAGTGCATGCATCTGTTGATGATAGTAACCTTTTCAATTTCCCTCTCCCTGCTTCTTCATACTCTCTGCAGCAAATTTGCAAGTACTGCATTCACTGCAAACCAGGTCATTTCTCACACCTCTCTGTGTCCTCTCTTGAACACTGACAGATTGTAGCCTTTGAAGCAAGCAAGGCAGCAGGGATATGATAACACAAAGCTTTATCAACCATCAGAGAAAACAAAAGCCTCACTCATTAGGTTCAAACTCTTCTTAAACAGCTTTTTCCAAGGAAAAAATGGAGGGACATTACCAGCAGACTTGCTGATTAGTTCCAAAAAGCCCTAAGAGGACACTGTTCTCTCCATCTTTGTCCCAGTGAAATTGGAGATCACACACACCTCTCAGCATTAGCTAGCATGGGGGTGGCATAACTGATCAGATGCTGGCTGGGGTTCATGCTGCTGAGGTCCATGCTGTGGGAGAGGGAGGGAGAGAGAGGGATCCCTGATTGAGCAGTGCAGGGGAAGGGAGCAGGGGGAAGCCAGGCAGATGCTGCTGTGCCTGCAGTCCCTCACCTCCTTGTCAGCCAGCTGGAGCTCTGGCTAGGGAGGAGAAGGGTGGGGCCAGCCCTGCTCTCTGGACATATGACCCAGACCAGCTCAGGGCTCAAAAGTATGCTAGGAGGCTCTGATTTAACTTAAACCAGGAAGGGGTCTGGGACAGAACTTCCATAAGCTGGATTGACTTAAATCAGGTAAGTCTGATAATGCATTCATCAACCAGGTTTATCTTTAAAACAGTTTTGGTGATTTTTGGAACTGGTTTTTATGCACTGAACTTATGTTCTTTTACAGGTTTAAACCAGTTTCTGATCACTTAAACAGGTTTGTGTCACTTATGTTCTGACCTGTTGGAAACAGACAGTAAGTAGGCAGCCAATAGTCATGCCTTGCTGAGCTAACAGATAGAGCAGATTGTTCCACCTTACTCACAATCATAAGCAGCAATAGCAACAAAGGGCATGGTGCCTGTCTGCAACATGTAGTTTCTGATGTTTCTGCCTTGAGACTAGGACTCTAAACTGGTAAGAAATGTTGCTGAAAAACCTTTTGAGAGCAATACACCATGCTGGGGCAGCCAGGAAGAAGCTTATACTGCCACAGCTGATACTTCTCTCATTCTAGTGGTCTAAGACATTCACGCACTGAGAAAAAGAATATATAGGTTTCCCTCACTTTATGCAGGGTCTGTATATGTGAATTTGCTCTTATGTGATGACCCTTTTTATATCCCAAATTCATTATATGAGAGGTAACTTCACACTTATGCTATCAGCATAGGTGCACTTACTCCTCCCCCAAGTATGTAAGTCGGTGTGGGGGGGAGGCGAAAGGGCCGTTGGGCCGCTGGAGTGGAGCTGGGGTCATTAGGGACAAGCAGAGGCCTGGGAGGAACAGATGATGGTACAGCTTGTCCCTCCTCACCTCAGCCCCTGCTGCAGTGGCCCCGGGAATGGCTGATGCCAGCTGCCTGCACCACAGAATAGCGAAGCCCAAGGATGGGGATGGTGGGTACAAATGGGGTTCAGGGCATGGTGCAGCCCAGCAGCTGCTCACAGCTGGCATCAGCCATTCTTGGGGCCACTGCAACAGGAGCTTGGGTGAATGCAAACAAATTGTGCTGTGCCCTATGTTCCCCAGGCTTCCACTTGTTCCCACTCACCCCAACCCCTGCTACAGTGGCCCCAGGAATGGCCAATGCCAGCTGTGGAGGGAAGTGTTGGTGGGGAACAGGGAGGCCTGGCTCTTGCTTCTATGTGCACCCAGGAGGGCTGTGGGCCGGGATACACTGGATCTGCGTGTGGGAAGAAATCAGGCTACCACCCACCCTGAGTGACTGGAAAAGCCCCGCACCATCACTGACCCCAGTCTGCAGTGGCAGCCTGCTCTTCTCTTGTGTGCAGATCAAGGAGCATGCACCCCCCAGTAAGAGCCGAGTGCAGTTCCCCAGCCCACAGCCCTCCCAGGGTGCACGTAACAGCAAGAGCCCCACTCCTACTGCCCCCCCCCACTGACAGATCCCCCCCCCACCCTGCTTTGCTCCCTGATGCAGGCCTGGGAGCAGCCAATGCCACATGCCTGCAGCCCTTCAGCTGTGCTGCACCTCTCCCACTGCCCCTTCCCCCACCCCTTCCCTAGCCCCAGCCTCACTTCCTCCCTACCTCACTCAGTGTTCCCTCTAAGGAGCAGCGGTCCATGAGCACACTGCCTCAGTCTGTGAGTGTGCTGTCTTGGTCCAGTGTGGGACATTTATTAAAAGGGGCTGGTGCTGGGCACCAGGGGCCAGAGGCAGGTGCTGGAGGCTGAAGCCAAGAAGCTGGGGGGCAGAGGCTCAGGCTGGGGGTGAAGAGGCTGGAGCCAAGAGGCTGGGCCTGGGGACCAGAGGCTGGAGCTGGGGCCTGGAGGCCGGGGGCTGGGGGCCAGAGGTTGGAGCCGGGTAATGGTGCTGGCTCCCCAGCTCTGGGGAAGTGCTCTGCTCCCTTGCATTAGGGATGGAGAGTACAGCACTTCCTCGGAGCTGGCGGAGCCTGCACCAGCCCCGTGTGCCAGGCTACATGCCTGCTTTGCCTCACCTCAGGGAGGAGACACTGCCTGCCCCAGTGAAGCTCCACCAGCTCCGAAACATTGCTCTGCTCCTCGGCACTGATGCCACGTGCCTCCTCACTCCCTGAGGTGATGTGTGGGAGTGTAGCAGTGTCGCAGAGCCTCGCTGGAGTAGGCAGCAGCTCCTCCCTGAGGTGAGGTAAGGCAGGGATGGAGGCTGGGGTTGGGGACTGGCATGGGCTCCACTGGCTCCATGGAAGTGCTCCAATCCCTGCCCTTGATGCAGGGGAGTGGAGCACTTCCCCAGACCCAGTGGAGCCCCCACCAGGCTTCCACCCCAGCCTCTCCTGGTGCACAGCCTTGAAAAGGCTGTGCGCGGCCACACTTTTAGTTGTGCGTGGCTGAGAATGCGCGCAACTTAGAGGAAATCTTGACCTCACTGCTGTGGGAACATATCCTTATTTGTTACCTTATAAAATGGGTTCCCTTAATGAAAATTTGATTTATACATAGTTTTCCGAGAACACAGGTACCACCTAAAGTGAGGTAAACCTGTATTTGGCTTGAGAATGTGCATGGGTTATAATTAAAAGAACTTTGGTGATCAGAACTTTCAATAGCAAATACCACTGTTCTCAGCTTCAGCATAATGCTGTCTTTCCCTGGTTTTCGAGTAAACCAAAGTAGAAAACATTTTTTAAAGAAATATTAAAAATTAAGATACATTCTTTTGTATTTCTGAATGAAATGATGACGAGGGAAACATTTAAAAGAACTTTTAAGTATAGGAAGCATCCCATACTTTAATATGTAACAGGGGGACATGCTTAAAATAGACATGACTTTGCAGTAAGATATATTTTTTCTTATTTTGGTTTTGAATGTTTTGCTGATGGAAAGATAGAGAAAAAATGGGACTTTAGAAAGATGTAACTTCTAGGACTGTTGAAGACTAAATGTTCGCAGTGCATTAGCACAAATGGTTTTTAGAATGGGTCTTCCTGTAATTGTTATACATTAAGAAAATGATGCAATGCTCAATAGATTACTAAATATCTCATTTTTTGGTAGCTGTGCTAACTGCTGTATCCCAGTTTATTGGGAATTTAAATTAACTAAGACACAATAGTGGGTAAAGAAATAGCAGTCATACTGAGTCTGAGTCTATCTGGCTTTGCTAAGATCTATATCAAGCTAAGTACATTCCCAAAGAGCCTGCCCCAAATGATTTCTGTGCACTACAGAATTGATTTCCCCACTACAGGATTAGATCCATCCAATCATAACCTCACATTTACACACCACTAGGTATTATTTCTTTTTCTTGCATATTGTATCCCATTTTAATCTCTTTCTGCATTCTTGGATCATCTACATATGCAATTGATGTAATGCAATAAACTCTGGAGCAGTTTTAGCCAGAGGAAACTACTCCCATGTGCAGCACCTACATGTGTGCCCAAGATGGCAGCAATTTGAGCTCAGGCAAAGCAGGCCTCCAGCTGTCTGGGCTAACTGCATGCAATTTATGCCTATGGTAAGCACTCACACATGTTTCAGTGCAGTAAATTATTCTACTGGAAGATAGCACTACTCTCAGCGGTATTATCATAGGGTGGAGTTAACTAATTACCAGTTCATGTGTAGATGATTATGCTTTACCGGGGAGCTAATATGTCTTCTTCACAGTAAAGCACATGTGTAGATGCACCCTCCTTGGCTATTTTGTCAATTCCTAAATCAGCCATGAAGCTACACCCTGATTGATGAGACTCTGACTACAGCGTGCATACAATAATTAATCCTTAATCACTAAAGACTTTGACAGTTCACAATGTTTCTGGGTTGTTCATAACATTCTTGTTACATTCCAGGGTGAGTCTGACCATCAAGCAATATTTACTTTTGGGGCTTTCATGCCATCCTAACATAGCCTTTGACTTGACCAGTGGTTCCTAACCTTTTTTTTTTTTTGCTGCAACCCACTGCTGGGACTGAACGGAGGCAGTGGTGGTGGCTTGGGATCTTGGAGCTCCCAGTATGCGGTGCAGCTCATTCTTTGTCTGTGGCACCACCAGCATTGCCCCCCACAACCCTCATGAGTCACACTGAGGTTGGAAACTGCTGGACTGGATCAACACTTGATTTTCCTGTTGAACTTGCTTCTCGATATGTAAATAGGAACAGTGACTGATAATTGTCATCAATGATGATTGTCCTTTTTTGGTTGGCAGAAATATATATATGTCAAGAGGCCTAAATCAGTAAAGTTTGTGGTGAGCAACTGTCATATCCTACTTGGACTGTGGAGGCCAGTCAGGACTTAAAATTAAATTAATATACAATAAAAAGCTTAATTACCCAAAATTGATTAGCACACATCAGACCAAGAAATGATATACCCCACCACTGCCTTTCCTTGGAAGCATTGAGGTACCACATAAACATTATTGAACTAGTCAAAGTACCTGCCTTTGCACGGGTTGCAGTAATCAAATGTTGTTTTATAAATAAAATATTTTCATTCTATCTTATTTTCCTGTAGTAATATACTGTGTGTATGTGTTTAGTTTTGTACCTTATTTTACTTGTGTGATGCAGCTTGACACAGTGAGCTTTCGGTCATACCAAAAAACCTATAAAAGTTGAACACTTAAATGTATTAAAACAACTGAATTGTGAGGTAGAGTTATTTATTTACTTTGTAAGACTTAGGAATAGCATTGAGGATTTCACATCACATTTTTCTATCCCAGTTTATGATGGTGCTTGACACTTTCTTTATCCATGTAGAACTTCAGGATAGGTAATGTTGCATGTTTTGCTATCTGGTGCCAAGATGAAAAGGTTTTTGCCATTGCCAGCTCTGGAACAACCAACATAGAGTTGGCCATGAGAAAAGCATGGCTTCGCAGTTTGAGGCCAATAACTTTGAATGATTGTCCCTGTGCCTTCTTGATGCTTATGGCAAAATGGAGATGGATTGGCAACTGGAGCCATTTAAATTGAAGTGGCAGGTCAAAGGGAATGATTGGAATGCGTGGAATGAAGACATCCTGTCTTGCTGCATGGCCAGTCATGATGGTGGCTTCACTGACATGTGGCATGAGCTTCTTGACAGCTGTAACAGAGTCACAGCTGCAACTCTGTTACTAAGAGGGGTTGGCAGCTGAGGATAATTACCACCTGGCAGGGTAAAGGTGCGACAGAAAAAGTGAGCCAGTGAGGCTCTGGAAGGAGGAGGGATAAGAAGGGGAGAAGACCCAAGAGAAGAGGCCTTTGGGCATTTACAGATTGAGAGAAGTGGGGGAGGAGAGCTGTGGCGAGAGACGCAGAGGAAGATCCACAGGCAGGGGCTCACCCTCGCAGACAGCGATGAGATTACGGGACCGATCTGGCCCTCAGATCACTACATACCTGAAAAAGCTAGGTTCTGCGGTGAGTCGCAGGGAATGTAGCAGCAGTACAGTGAAAAGCTGAGGCTCTGGGCCAAGACACAGCAGGGTTGCCCGAGAGAAAAGGGGGCGGAGGAACTCCCAATCCAGCCCTGAAAATACTGGACCCTGATCCCTCACAAGAGGATGAGAGGGCTGGGAGGAAAAAGGAAAAGGGACAGTGAAAGAGCCATATTTCGCATGCCGGCACATGATGCAGCTGGGGAATCCTGATGTCAGTGTTAATTAGCCGCTAACAAGGCAATTAGCAGATGATCTTGAGACAACTTGTAGTACTTACCGTCTGAGTCAAGACGATGAGGATCCACCAGAATACACGAGGGGTCTCTGGGGCAGGTCCAATGAACTGCCCCTTTGCCTGGCATTCCTAGAGAGAGTAAGACCAGACTTAGAAAAATAAAGCACTAGTATCAGACATTGATCCGGTGTGGTCCTTCCCGCGGGTACCTGTGCATGTAACATCTCCTCCCTCCCCAATTTTATTTAAAGATCAAAATTCATGGCAGGCAAGAATCTCAGGGTTAAGGGGTACCCAATTCCGACCCACTGACAATATCCAATTGTGTGCCACTGCACAATGCTGGTGAGTCCAGATTCCTGAGAAGAATGATGGGTGCACCAATCTTGAGCTCCAGATTGTATGAAGGCATACCTTGTGGTTCGAGAGAGTTGAGAAATTATGCTGGGCAGTTGACTGCCTCATTGGTGTCTGGGACAGTGTCCACTGACATGTATTTTTGCACAATGCCAGGCAATTGAGAAAGAAGGTCTTTGTTTATGGTATCATTTTTTGGTACCAGGATAGCTCTTTGGCATATCCATTTGTGGTCACCTGTGGTCATTACGTTGAAGATCTTGGAGTCTAAGGCAGCTTTCTGAGACATTGTTCACATTGTTCACTCATGCCAGACAATGAGCTGGCAGTCCTGCAGGACCTTTGCTTTGCCAGTACCCCGGCAATGTTGCAGGTTGGTGCCTCTGCACTTGCCAGATTTAAGGGCAACTTGAAGGCTGAGTGAGCTATTCTTCTTCCTGTCAACAGTGTGGCAGCAAAGCCTGATGATGCCAATACAAGGGCAATCCTGTTTGTCTGCTGGATTTTGGCTACTGTTGCAACATATCCCTGGAGCCTCTCCTTTCCATCTCATTGCAAGGCAGTGGCTGCAAGAAGTCACCATTGAGCCAATTGCACCTAATGGATAAGAAGCATAATCCAAGGCTGGACTGTAGAAGAATGCATACTTTTCTTTTTCCCTCCAGGGCCGGTTCCTGGCTGCTGCTCTGTTTGCTACTTGCTGTGCAGGAGTTTCAGTTGCTCTGGATGCAGCCATTACTGCTCTGTTTGTTTCTAGTCTTGTAACCTGCTGTGCAGGAGTCTCAGTTGCTCTGCATGTAGACATTGCTGCTCTGTTTGTCTGTCATCTTGCAACTTGCTGCTCTGGAGTCTCAGCTGTTCCAGCTGCAGCTTTTGCAAGTCAATTTTTTGGCAAGTTTGCTTCTTGTAGATTGCCTTACATGGAATGCCGCTCACAATCAGTCTCTGAGAAGGCCCACTATGGTTTTTTCCCCATACCTTCCTTAAGCCCTCACTCAGCCTGCAGGTGCTCCCAGGTGCTGTTAACCAGTTCCAACTACAGCCCATAGGGGAATACTCTAAAGTGCAGAGCCTTCTTCAGCTGTACTGGTTGATATTGGCCAGGAGCTTTGAGCTTTGCTAAAGAATGTTTTGCATATGCAAGTTTATTCTGCTTCCTGGAACTGACCTGTCACAGGGGGTTATGCAGTATAGATCAAAAAATGGGCAACATTTTTTTGAGCCAAATTAAAAAAAAAAATAGCACCCAGGTTTGTGCACCCAGGGTCCTCTTAGTATGCATGCAAAATTTCAGGTCTTGGAGCTATGGCATTCATTCTCTCTCTCTCTCTCTCTCTCTCTCTCTCTCTCTCTCTCTCTCTCACACACACACACACACACACACACACACACACACACACACACACACACACA
>JAGPOW010000304.1:114849252-114864662 GCA_030014935.1 Caiman crocodilus | reverse complement strand
GGAGTGCCCCGCCAGCCAATTCCTGACCCACTCAACCGTGTAGGGGTCAATGCCACAGCTCCCCATCCTTTTGACCAGGATGGGGTGAGAGACCGTGTCTGTTTAAACTGATTTAAACCATCAAAGACGTGGTGGGCGAGAAACAGAGGATGCCCTTGGGCCAACTTGGCATGGAGAGGGGGCCTTAAGGAGATTACAGCCCCCCTGGAGGACCCCGCCGTGACACATCTGAATAGAGCTTCCATTAAAATTTGTATACCGTATGTTTCACTTTCGTAAACAGCCTGACTTTATACCTTAAATTTCTATGTACATTTTACTATGGTCTATAGTAAACAGATCATTTTACTCTTTATAGTTAACCTTTTGCTTACACTTGTTTATTTGTTTACATTAAATATGTTTTCCAAGTTGAAGTCAGCAATTTTTAAAAGAGGAAAAAGAAAACTGAAATGTAATTATCAGAGGTGCTTAATTTTTAGGAGTTAAACAGTTGATCAGTGACATGTCTGGGAAATTATCTTTAAAAATAGATTCATAAATATAGGGTTGCAAGGGACCTTACAGATTTTCTAGTCTGACCCCCTGCCCTAGGCAGGAGAGAACTGGGCTCAAATGGCCCCAGCTAGGTAATTATCAAGCCTCCTCTTAAAGACCCCCAAGGTAGAAGTCAGCACTACTTCCCTTGGAAGTTGGTTCCAGATCCTAGCCACCCTGACAGTGAAGTAGTGCCTCCTGATGTCTAGTCTGAACCTATTCTCAGTCAACTTATGGCCGTTATTCCTTGAACAGCCATTGTTGAGAATCCTGTTTTCCAGGTCATATAACATTGCAATTGTAAACCCTAAGAGTTACAGCTGTTGGTTTCCAGTATCTCAGGTTGACCAAAATGTAACCCTTAGTCCCACAGCTATCTAATGTTGCTTTCTGTCATTGTCACCTTTAATTCCGAAGTATTACCCACTACAGATCTACCATGCATTGATGGAGGACTCTTATCAAGATAGAGCACTGTGTGCTCAGATGGTCTGTCTCATGTCCATGTGAACAATGGGAGCCACTGTAGTCTACCTCAGATGATGCAGTAGAGTTCTGCTACTGAGTGCCTGAAAGCAGCATATGGAGATACGCAGTGTGTGTGCAAGGAAAAACCATGCAGACTTCACCTGGACACCTTTGCAACCTTGCCGAGTTTCCTTCATTCACTCAAAACAGGCCAAACATTCTGTCACCTGGAGCTATGAGGAAGTAACCAACATTTGCTAGTAAACTAGTCAGAAATAATACATTGGAGTAAAAACATTCTACTAATGTAGTAGTGTTTAAACAAACTCATTGAAGTCTCTTCTGCGATAGGCATTATGTAAACACACAATAGAGACATTACCTGTCCTCAAGAGCATAAATCTAACCTACACATCATCCTATTAATTTAGGTCCTAAGATAAGTTATTTTTTTGGCTGGTAGAAATAATTACATTTTACTGCTGCCCAGTAACTTTCGGAAAATCTAAGTTAATAGGATCAGCAGTTGCAGACTAAAAACAAACACATTTTGGAAAGTCAGGACAACATGCTCAGTGAACTTCCAACTATTGCCAGGGCCACAGGGAACATTTTAATAGGGGAAAAGGAGAAAAAAAAAAGAGTTTCAAAAGGAAATAATATTTCTGAATGTTATTTGCAAATGAACTGTAGCAGCCAGGACAGTTGCTTAATAAATCATTTTGTTCTCTTCAGGCTAGAAAAGGTATAGTCTTGTGATGGTCTAGGTTGCTTACAGTCTTTTTTTTTTTTCTTAGGCTATTGGCTGGGTTTTGCTATTTAGGGCTAAATTGGAGGTGCTTATTGCAGCAAGTTTTGTCTTCCTTGTCTGGGATATAATGCAACAAGAAAAGCTCCTCTTCTTGTGAATTGTGGTTGTCTCTGTAAGGCTCTACTATTTGTGTTCCTCCTGCTCTTTGGGCAGCAAAACTAGCAGTTTCTATCCTCTTACGAAGGCTGTTGATCCTCTTTCCTCATCTCTGTGGGTGCATCAACATATGACCCTGACTGTGCATTTGGTACTGCAGTCATAAAGCAAGTACTAAATGACTGCACAATACCCACAAGGTTATTTTAGAAGCTATATCACCATAACTATGAGCTACAGTGATGTAGCTCATCACTACAGTAACATAACATCTGCATCACAGTTTGTGCCAGCCAATGCTACGTCACTGTAGTGATGAGCTAAATCACGTGCCTGGTTTGCAAGATCTTTTGATACCCTGTCAAGGGACATCTATGATAGGCCCAGCCAGATGAAGCTATTTCTCAGAGTTTGCTGGTTGGCTTTATTTCTTCCCTTCTCTTTCACATGCAGATTTCCCAGGCTATTTTTTCAAAGATAGAGGGAAAGCCAGATATTCTATAGCTCATAGTTCTTTGGCTGATTATTTAAAGACTTTGATGTGAACTCCATGATGCCTTGAAACAGGACATAAGAGGCTAGGAGCAGAACTCCAGTGGCTGCTTTATTCAAAGCATTTTCTTTGTCACAGTGTCTTGACAAAGGGTCCCTTACTGAATGGGGGAGGCAACCTTGCGATAGGATGCAGAAAAGACTGAAGTGCTCAATGCTTTTTTTTGCCTCAGTCTTCACAGGCAAAGTCAGCTCCCAAACTACTGCACTGGGCAGTACAATCTGGGGAGGAGTCAAGGAGCCCTCAGTGACTCAAAAACAGGTTAGGGACTACTTACAAAAGCTGGACGTGTACAAGTCAATGGGGCCGGGTGGGATGCACCTAAGACTGCTGAGGGAGTTAGCTGATGTGATTGCAAAACCATTGGCCATATTCTTAAACTCATAGGGATCAGGAGAGTTTCCAGATGATTGGAAAAGGTCAAACATAGTATCCATATTTAAAAAAGGGAGATCCAGGGAACTACAAACCAGTCAGCCTCACTTCAGTTCCTGGAAAAAATCATGAAGCAGATCCTCAAGGAATCCATTTGCAGGCACTTGGAGGAGAAAAAGGTAGAAAAGGAGAAAAACCTATTCTGCTGGTGATAAGACTAATGGGCTCTAGGAGCTCCTTAAGTATCTCAGGCTTGAAAGCACCTGTTGTTGAGGGAGAAGCTTTCCTCCTTTAACATTGGAGGTCACACTCTGCCCCTTATTGTTGTTGTTATGTTATAGCCCAGGGGCTTGTATTTACATTGTTATTTTGAATCTGGTGGACTGGGATGAAGCTATTTGGAGAGGAAGAGGCTCATTAGGGGCCTCTTTAGAGCATACCTTTAGCAAGTTTGCAGCTGATGCTAAGCTGGGGTGAGTAGCAGATACACTGGAGGGTAAGGCTACGATTTAGAGTGATGTAGACAAATTGGAGGATTTGGCCAAAGTCTCATGAGGCTCAGCAAGGACAAGTGCAAAGTCCTGCACTTAGGACAGAACAATCTCATGTACCAGTACAGGCTGGGGGCTGACTGGCTGGGCGGCAGCTCTGCAGAAAAGGACCTGTGGGCTACAGTGGACAACAAAGCGAATATGAACCAACAGTCTGTCCTTGTTGCCAAGAAGGCTAATGGCATACTGAGCTTCATTGGTAGGAGTGTTGCCAGCAGGTCAATGGAAGTGATTATTCCCATATCTGGAGTACTGAGTTCATTTTTGGGCACCCCACTACATAAAGGATGTGGACAAATTGGAGAGTCCAGTGGAGGGCAACAAAAATGGTGAAAGGGCTGGGACACAGGACTTGTGAGGGAAGACTGAGGGAACTGGGCTTATTTAATCAAGCGAAGAGGATATTGATAGGGGACTTAATTGCAGCCTTCAACTATCTGAACGGAGGTTCAAAAGATGATGGAGCTAGACTGTTCTCAGTGGTGGCAGATAACAGAACGAGGAGCAGTGGTCTCAGGTTGCTGCAAGGGAAGTTGAGGTTAGATAACAGGAAAAAAGTTCTCACTAGGAAGGTGTGAAGAAGAAGAGAGATACTTACTGACATCTGCAAGGAGCTGGTGAAGGAGAGGCAAGTACCCTGGGATCCGCAGTTCTGAAGCAGCTGCTCCATGAGGCTAGAGCAGCTCTGGGAAGACAGAAGAAGAGCATATGGGTGATCAGTGTCCTGAGCCCCGACAGGCAGGGCAGGACATCCCCAGCAGTATTGAGCCAGTGGACAGCTGGTGATTAAGAGCAGAAGAGCCAAGAGACTCCGGCCAGAGATGCTGCAGAGTGGAGCAGCGTTTGTGGCGAGGGAGTGGTGCTGCGAAAGGGCTAGCCTGCAGAAAAATGTCCAAGCCCTGATTTTTTTTTTGACACAGCACTGGACCATCATCCTGTTGTGCCCATTCTCCTAGCTGTGCTAAGCATTGATAGCATTGTGACTCCTGCCAGATTGTCAACCCTTGCATGATAATAAGTTGAAATCATTATGGTTATTATGTTCTGATATTTACAAGTTAAGTGACAAGACCATGGTCAGAGCAATGAAGTAGCAGAGGATACCAGCACATCACCATCATTGCACTTTAAGAGTTAAAAGAGTCTGACATACTTATATGATTGACAAGTTTCTAGAAGGGTCGACCAAACTAGCCCCCCGACTGGTAAGAGAATCTATATTAGGGTCTGTGCCCTAGAGTGGGTGTGGGCGATAAGAGTTGTGGGAGTTAGTGTTGGTCGTTGTGAGAGTCTGCGAGGTATAGGAGTTCAAGGCCTACTCTGAGAGATGTGGCCTTCAGATAGGATGGTGTCACCTCGGTTCTCAGAGGCTTCCCCTTAGAGATTTGGGGATCTCTGACTTTTGAGAAAAGCACTGCAGTACGCTGCTATCCGGCTGCAGCCATCGCGTCTGTATCGCACATTGTACCTGTTTACCTTGTACCGATTGATCGTCTCTTCTCGCACCTCACCTTTGTATATAAGTTTCTCCAAGTTTAAGTAAGTAAAGTTTTCTTCGTTCACCCTTACTCTCGTCTCCAGAGTTATCTACCCTCCTCGCGCAGTTCCACTTACCCAGGACCCCGAGCACGCCTGGGTTGGCGCTGCCACCCAGCCGCTTCACCTGGTGTGCATTCGGCACGAGGCCTCCGCAGCCACCCGGAGCGTGCCACACTAGCAACATCAAGGTAGATGTGCCAGTTGGCCTGTGGGCAGCAGATGAACTGGCACACCATGTCGGGGTCCCCCAGCACCCACACTGGGCTCTTTGTTTCAGCAAAGGTCCAAGTGGACCTAGACCTATGCAACCCAATCCACTCCATTCTCCCGAATGTCAGACATCTCAGATCAATCAGGGGTAGCCCAGGGAGCTGTGCACTCAATTTATAAGTCTTGAGGTGACAGGGCCAGGGAAAGTTCACCCTCCTCCCACTCTGTTGTTGCTGGGCAAAGTCTAGACATCAGACAGGCTGGCATCATGCAGTGGCAACTTTGTATCTTATGGACATACTTGTTCTGGAGTTTTTTTAGCCCCACTTTAGCCCTGTGTATGTCATGGCACAGTAGCAGGCTATCCAATGAGCCAGGTACTGAGAATTAGGCCCTTGATGGGTGGCAACAGACTCCCTGTCGGGCCATGGCAGTGACCCATGTGTCAAGATACATAACCTGCTGGGGGTGGGTCTGAACAGCTCAGCAGTTCAGACATAGCCGGTGAATGCTGACAGAACTCACCCACTCACTACTCATAAAGTGGGCACGCTTAAGGCTCATGCAGACTCGCAAAACACAACTTGGCGGGTTCATGTAATGGTGTTAGGGAGACAATTGTTCAACAGGCAGCAGAAAAGGGATGTTTTAGAGGTGCACAGTGGAGGGGAACGGGTTCCTCACAGCTCTTGCTGGGCAAGGTCAGGATTTTTGCTAGGCACATGACCTATGCTCTGTGACAGTTGTAAGTTTTGGTACCACTTGGCAGCGACTGTTGCAACTTCTAGCACCAGGCAGTGTGTCTCTTCTGGTGTCCTAAAATGTCTGTTACACACAAATACCTGCAAATTGTAGTGACACTTGGACAAGTGGGCTCACTACACACAAACTGTAGCAACACATGGTGGACAAAGGGATTTACCACATCTCATTCAGTGAATTACCATGTGTACATAATGGCTGCAATGTTCCAAGTTGCATCATCGCAAAATAAACTACATCAAGATGGGGATCAGTTAATGATGATACAAACTCATTCAACTGCCAACAACTCATGCATGCGTAGTGTGATGCCATTAAACCACACGAGCAGTTTTCGTCACATTTGCTTGCCTCATGGGGAGGCAAGCAAATGTTCACTTTTTCAGACAGTATTGTGTGTGGTTTTATGTTCTGTAATCCTTACTTTAGGTGGTGACTGGACAAAATGCTAAAACATAGGGTTAACTGGGACTCGTAGTAGAGATGATGATGTCTTTTATTAGACCAACAAGATTTTTGCAAAAAAAAATGTCTTTAATTTCAGGCACAAACACCCTTCATCTTGTTGGTCTAATAAAAAATATCATCTCTACTATGAGTCCTGATTTACTTTTCCTCTTGACCAATCTGGCTACAAACTGGATACAAACCATAGGGTGTGTTTTCATGGTGCTAAAATGTAATTTTTTTTATTATGAGTGCAACCCCTAAAATTTTGAGGGGCTAGAATGACAAAGATCCTCCAGTTTTCTGTGTCTGCGCTTCTTAATATTGTACAGATGCTTGTCTTCGCAGCAACCTCATGTCTGATAGTCTTTTAATTCACTGGCCATGTTTTTCCTCTTGGCTACACTGGTTTAAATCAGGAGTAAATATTAAAATTAAAGGGGTTACAGAAATATAAAGTCTAAGTAAACCTAACTCAGAACTGTGCCCACATTCATTAACATTCAGAACCTTTGATACTGTTGGTTCTAAGGTCTCATTGTGACTTATGAAGAATTAAACCATTTTTCTAACTTAACGTTGAAAGGTTTTCAGCACTTTAAAAATAATAAAACATAACATGCAAACAGTACCAGGGTGTGGCCTGCCCTGCATACCAGTGCAAGGATGTATAAGATTTTTTTTCTCCTTTCTTTAGTATTAGTGCACCTGAAGCAGAACCATGTCCTAAAAGTGGCCATAACACAACCTCCCTACCCCTCACTGCTGTTCACCTCCTCCACCCACGGTGGTTCCCTGGGTCTCCTTCCTTCCTTCTCACCTGCCAAGTCATGTAATTAATCCAACTGATGGAAAAGAAGGGTCCCAGAGTGAGCCCTCATCTATATTCATAACCAGCAAATCCCTCCCAGACCCCACTGGTCTCAAACTCACCCCTCAGGTGCTAGGTGAGCCATCCTGGCCCATCTGTGCTCTAGCACACTAATTGTCTTAAGGGTTTGTTGTGTGCCTGACCTCCCAAATAGCCACACCCATGCTTCACAGTCATCACTCATATGGGGCACTTTGCTTCCTAATCAATACTGGGCTCCAGTTTTCTTCTAGGGATTCAGGCCTGTGGCCCTGGTCCTTGCTCCTCTTGGGCTATGGCTTCACTAGTGGTGGATTAAGATTTATTGGGGCCCTGGGCTCCAGTGGAGGGAGGGGCCCCTTCACCTCCTGGTGCTGCCACTGCCAAGAGTGGGGCAGGCCTCTGTGCCCCACAGGCAAAGACAATCCCAGCAGGGTGTGGGACCTCAGGGAAAGGTGGCCTGCACAGGACCCCCCTCCCTGTCCAACCACATGCTTACACTGGAGAGTGAAAGCCCTGGCACACCCAGGTGTCTGGGTTCCTGTGGAAAATGGCAAGTTTCACTTTGCAGGCAGGCAGCATTCTACCCTGCAGGGGGCTTCATGGGGCTGCTAGGAATGAGATGCAGAGGGTGCCACATGCCTATGCGCAGCCATGCATATGTATGTGGCCTGGAACATAGCCAGGCAACATGGAGAGCAGCTCCCTGCAGGTAAATGTATGGGGTGGAGGGCATAGCAAGGGGGCAGATGGAGGTCCCCATGGTGAGGGAGGGATTGGGGCAGGGACTGGGGATGCTTCCCAGTCAGGGTGGTATGTGAGGTGGGACAGAGCCAGCTTGTTAAAATGATATCTTCTGAAAGATTTTGTGTGTGCAGCCCTTGACAGCTCACCACAACTCCCCTCCAGTGGCCCTCCAGCCAGAATAATCTGCCTTACAGATTCAAGATGCAAGGCAGGATGGAGCTGCCCCTCAGACTAACTGAATCGGACATGTATAAGCTTACAAAAGCTAGTGGCAGAGTATGCTAACCTCCCTGGACATCTTAGCACTGACTTCAGAGTGGCTGTTCTTGTACAACAACACTTTAAAAGTTGACTTGATTTCTTCTTTTGCAATTTTGTGTTCATCCACAGACTGGATTGTGTTAAGTGTGGTTTATACAGGGACTATGGATTCTTATCCCATTACCTGGATCAGCTTCTGTGACCCCATTGTCCCTCTTATTATTTTGCCCCTTTTATTACTTGTTTCTCCCAGCACTACCCTCCCTCCCCCCTCCCCCCTTTGTGCATTCCCTCTCTTTTGCATTCAGATTCCTTTCTCTGTTTCATAGCTGGCTCTGTGCATGTCCTTTCATAGTATTTGATGAAGTGAGCTGAACTCTTCCTCATGAAAGCTTATTCATCTCTATTTCAGCTGTTCTATAAGGTGCATCTCTGCCTGACTTCAGACTAACATGTCTAACTACTTTACCATGTTGAAGATGTTTGCAGCCACATTCCCTTGTTTAGTACTAATTCTAGTGTTATGTATGTTTATTTTTATAGTAATATAAGAGAAAAAGGCTTCTTCCTTTAAGAGCAAATATTTGCTCTTATACTAGTTTTAGCATGATACCTTTGTTCCTAATCAAAAGTAGTCTAGATCTGCTTAAGAACCATTTCTATACCAATTCAAAGTGGGCAACACAGTACACAGTTCTGTCAAGTCTACCATTTATCTATGCAGTACTATATAATTTCTATCCTTCCAAATTAATTACCTCTGTAAACCTATCAGTTCCTCCCTTCTTCAGACCTGAAGAAGGCATTGCATTCAGAAGCTTATCTAAGTCTACTCCAACCACACAATTTGTCCAATAAAAGAAATCACCCACAAAAATCCTTGTCTCTTGCATATTTCCTGGACCATCATAGCTACAACATTACTCCAACACTCAATTCCTCCTGAATCTTCAAAAGTTCTTCTGCATTGCTGGGTTTGGATGTCTTTGTTCCTTCTCCTATTCCTTTTTCAGTTGTTCATCACTCTTTCTTCTTGATTTCTTCCTCAGCTCCTGCTGAATCTGAGAAAAAGAGTAGCTGGAGGCTGATAATACTCTGGAAGAGGCTCTCTTAGCTGTTGGCTAATCCCACCCTGCCAGGTAGCTAAATGCCAGACACACTTGGTCACACAACTAGTACCACGTTAAGTAGATAACAGAAGAAAGCTGGAACTTCTGGTCAAAACCTGCTGGTAAGTTGGGTTGTCTAATTATGTAAATGCCACTTTATTGGAGGTGGGATCTATGGTATAGCCATGTTGGTCTGAGAAAGGGAGAGAGATGAACAAAGCTCTTGGGTCAGAGGTGATTATCTTTTATTACACCAACTAAGTAGTAGCAAAAAAAAATATCTTTCTTTGCAAGCTTTTGGGTTCACACGCCCTTCATCAGGCTGAGGAGAATTCAAAGATTGTAAAAGTTCTGCTAGGTAGAAAAGAAACTTCATTTTGCACAGGGGAGGTAGAGGGCAGAAGTTTATCCCCCTGGGTACCTCAGAGTCCTTTTGTGAAAGTGTTGCTCTGTGATGTGCAGATTAGGCTGGCTCCTTCCCTGGAGGTGTCCAATATCAGACTTGGTTAGCAATGAAGCTTACATTTCCAAACAGCTAAAATACAATATCTTCCATGTTTCAGGGACATCAGACACCTCCAGGGAAGGAGCTAGCAGAGTCTGCATATCACAAAACAACACTCTCATAAAAGGACTCTGAGGTACCCAGGGGGATAAACTTCTGCACTCTACCTCCCCTGTGCAAAATGAAGTTTCTTTTCTACCTAGGAGAATTCAAAGACTGTAAAAGTTCTCCTTAGTCTCACAAAGGGTGTGTGTACTCAGAAGCTTACAAAGAAAGAAAAATTTTTGCTACTATTTAGTTGATCTAATAAAAGATATCACCTTGACCCAAGAACTTTGTTTAACTTTTTTGGAACAATAGCTTTGGCCAACTGCAAGGAAGGGTGGTTTAGTGTTTCTAGTAGGGCACTTGGTATTAGGAGACCTGTGTTTGCTTCTCAGATCTGCCAATGCTTTACTCTCTGATTTTAAACGATTCACTAAGGCCCAATAGTGAAAGTTTTTCAATTAACTTCAATAGGAACTGATTTGGGCTGCTTTCTATTGCTTTCTATTGTTTTCCTTGTCTAATCAATAGCTATTGGCCAAGATGGAGCATAGATTTGTTCTTGTTTTATACTGCTTGTGCTAGATTGTCCTTAATAATGTTACTCCTTTTATTCCAAATGGAGTAACATTTATTAACTCCATTTTAACTCACCATAACATTTATTCCAAATGGGTAGGTGATATTTAAGGTTTTAGGGTTATTTCAGTTAAGAAGAAAAACTGATGGAGTTTGATATCTCTATTTAGAAACAGAAATAAGACTTGACAGACTTTCTGAATGTAGGAGGAATTGAACAGCAGGAGACACGTTTTTGCTCACAGTTCTCAGCTTCCTTCTAGCCAGCATTATACTTAAAATTTCTGCTACCTTTCTCTCAAGGCCCTGTACTGTACTTCCCACAACAGACAGCTGCTCAGGGTATCTGTTAGGCTTGCTTGGTGCCCTTTTTGTGCACAGCCGTAGTGTTTCTACTGGTTCTCAAATGCACATACGCTGAGACATACAGCTACGATTGATTCAGTCCCCCGCTTCTGCCTTTTACGTTATATCCACAGGAAATCTCTTGGCCTGAATAGCTTAGTTGCAGCTCAGGCTTGTGTGGGGCTTAGTTGTTGGCTTGGACTATAGTTTTCCACTTTCAGCTATCACTAAATTGAAGGAGCTTTTCATAGTTCCCATGTTGCTGTAACAGACTGCCAATGTGGGCTCACCAGACTGGTTTGAAATGCTTACCCTGGGCTAGAAACAGTGCCCGTGAACTCTGAGCAACCCCAAGTGTGGAGCAGAGGAGCCCTGTCCTGTGGAGAAGGAGAAGCCAGTTGAAAGAAGGGGTTTTCAATCCCTTCATTTGCATGGAAGGGGGATGGCCAGAGTTAGGGACCTGCCACCTTGAGCCCTGGTTGGCTGCTTTGCAAGCCAGGGAGGAAGTGCCAGAGGGGATAAAAGCAGCAGGCAAACTGGCACGTGGGGTTGCTGACAGTGACTTAAGGGAATGATGCAGGAGGCCTAAGAGCTGGGGTGAGCTGACCCAGCAGAGGGAGCAGAGAGACCCCTCTGAAGGGCTTTGAAGGCCCTGGGAGAAGAAGGCAACGACAATTGGCCGTGATTCCAGCCCTGCAGCACAGAGGGAGCAGCAGCCAGGTCTTGGGGCAGACAACTGTTGCACCAAGGCCCCATTGCAGTGTGCTGGATGTGCCAGGTGTCCCAGAGGCTTGTGGTGGCAGTCGGCCCCACACTGCATTGAAGAGAAGAAGCAGTGGCCAAGAGTGCAGGCAGCATCCAGAGCAGGGAGCTGGTCTGGAGAGTTAAGAACACCCCTTCCCTTCCCTGGGGAAGTGGGACAGCAGCAAGCAAGGCATTGGTATCCTGAGGAGCGGCAGAGCACCAGGATGAGGGTCCCAGGGAGCTCAGGGCTCAGGCTGGTGCTTGGAGCAGGATTAGTGAGCCGCAAGGTGTGTGGGGTGCCTGGCCAGGCATCTGGAGCAGGGGTTTAGAGCAACAACCCCTGGGAGCTGCCTGTGTTGCTGACCCTCTGCCACTGACTGCCTCAGAGGGGACTTAATCCTGTCCCTTATTCTGCAGCTGACTGTCATGGGATGGAGTCCCTGAGCTTTGTGCTTGGGTCATGCTGATTGCTGCAGGAGCCTACTCTATTGCTTGTTGCTTGCCTTTGGTTGCTACGGAGGGTCACTCTTCAGCGTCTTTTGGGGGGTGGGGTTTGGTACAGTTCGATTGCTGCAGACCAGCAGAGCTTAACCTGTTGCAGTTTGTCACTTATTGTGAAGCCTGTTGGAGCTGCTGGGAGTGACCACCTTGCTTCCTTGTGGTAGCATCTCAGCAGTGGCTGAAAGCTGCCACTTACCCTACCTGTGGTTCTTGAGTCAAGGGTTGATTAATGCATTCTGGTTATGCCATTTAAGTTCACTTGTAATTAACCTTTCCTATTATTCTTGCTTTGTAAATAAAGAGTAAATAGTTAAATCAGTTACGTGTTAGACTTCCTTGGGACCATGGGCTGCTCTGTGGGGAGCAGGGGCTGGCTGAAAAGTAAATTGGTGTTGGCCAGAAGCCCTGCCCCACTCTTACCACACCATCCCTGATATTGGGTAGGGGTGGCAACTATTGAGCCGCCACCTAGGTTCCATTTATTTTCAATGAAAGGTGTCATGGTCAACAGTTTAAACAAGGTGGTCTGAGAGCTCAACTCTCAGCGTAACATGCTTGTAAGAGGCAATTGTGGACTCCCTGTTGTTTAAGAGTGGCCAACAGGTGCAGTGAGCCCCAGGGAATTAATTGCTTGCCAGGATTTCATAGATATTAGGGCTGGAAGGGACCTCGGAAGATCATCGAGTCCAGCCCCCTGCCCAAAGGGCAGGAAGTCAGCTGGGGTCATAAGATCCCAGCAAGATAAGCATCCAGTTTGCTCTTGAAGGTGTTCAATGTAGGCGCTTGAACCACCTCCGGTGGCAGGCTGTTCCAGACCTTGTGGGGCTCAGACAGTAAAGAAATTCTTCCTTATGTCCAGCCTGAAATGGTCTTGCAGTAGTTTGACCGTTCAACCTAGTCGTCATCCCTTGGGGTGCTCTGGTGAACAGCCGTTCCCCCAGATACTGGTGGTCACCCCTGATAAACGTATAGGTGGCCATCAGATCACCCCTGAGCCTGCACTTTTCCAGGCTAAAGAGCCCCAGGTCTCTCAGCCTGTCATTGTAGGGTCTGCTTCCCTGACCTCTGATCATGCGTGTGGCTCTTCTCTGGACTCTCTCAAGCTTTTCCACATCCTTTTTGAATCTTGGAGCCAAAACTGGATGCAGTACTCCAGATGCAGCCTCACCAAGGCCGAGTACAAGGGGAGAATGACGTCCTGGGATTTGCTTGAGAAGCATCTATGGATGCAAGCCAGCATTTTGCTCGCTTTACTAGCTGCAGCATTGCACTGCAGGCTTATGTTCATCTTGTGGTCAATGATGACCCCCCAAGTCTCTTTCTTCCATAGTGCTAGCCAGCATAGCACTGCCAAGCCTGTAAGGATGCTGCGGGTTTTTCTTCCCAAGGTGGAGAACCTTGCATTCATTGGCATTGAACACCATCAGATTCTCGTTCGCCCACTTGCTGAGCCTGTCCAGATCAGCCTGGATCACCTGCCTGACTTCTGGTGTGGATGCTTTGTTCCAAAGTTTGGTGTCATCAGTAAACTTGGCCAGTCCACTTCTGACTCCAATGTCTACATCATTAATGAAGATGGTGAACAATATGGGTCCAAGGACAGAGCCTTGGGGGACCCCACTGGTCACAGGATACCATGATAAGTGACTTCCATTAATTACTACCCTCTGGGTCCGACCATGGAGCCAGTTTTCCAGCCAGTGGATCATGGTGGACCCAAGGCAACAATTGGCCAGTTTCACCAAGAGGTGATCATGGGATACCAGATCGAAGGCTTTTTTGAATTCAAGATATATGATATCAATCTCTTCTCCCTTGTCCAGGTGATAGGTCACCTGGTTGTAGAAGGAAATGAGATTGATCAAGCAAGACCTACCTGCAACAAACCTGTGCTGGCTATCCCTTAAGTTGTTGGCGTTGGCCAGTCCATTAAGGATGGCCTCTTTAATAAACTTTTCTAAGATCTTCCCTGGGATAGAAGTCAGACTGATGGGCCTATAATTAGCCAGATCCACTTTCCTCCCTTTCTTGAAGATAGGCACCACATTGGCCTTCTTCCAGTCTTCGGGCACTATACCAGAGCACCAAGAGTTTTCAAAGATCTGTGCTAGAGGCTGGGCTATGATGCTCGCCAGCTCCTTGAGTATCCTGGGGTGAAGATTGTCAAGGCCGGCTGACTTGAAGGTATCCAGCTTCTCAAGATGTTCTTTCACAACGTCAGCATTAATGGAGGGCAGAGGATCACCCTCACCTGGACTTCCCTGTGCCGTAGCAGGCATGGGCATCCTGTGGGACTGATGAAAGACTGATGCAAAGTACCCATTTAATAGGCAAGCTTTTTCCTGGGCGTCAGTTGTCAGTTGCCCCATCTGGTTCAGCAGGGGTCCAATGTTGCCCCTGCTTTTTCTCTGGCTCCCCACATATCTGAAAAAGGACTTTTTATAGTCCTTGATGCTCGAAGCTAGTTGGAGTTCAGTTGCAGCCTTGGCTTTCCTGGTATGCTCCCTGAAGGACCGGACCAGCGCAGAATAATCCTCCTTGGAGGTGACTCCCATCTTCCATCCTTTGTAGGCCTTTCTTTTTAGCCTCAGGAGGTCTGCTAGATCCCTACGGAGCCAGGAGGGCTGCTGTGCCCTCTTGCTGCCTTTCTTCCGAGATGGAATAGACTTAGCTTGTGCGCTGAGGATTGCTCCCTTGAGGAGCAACCACTCTTCTTGAACTCCCCTCTCCCTGGGGTCATGGTCCCTGAGGGCCTCACTTGACAAGCCTCCTGAGCTTGTCAAAGTTGGCTTGCCTGAAGTCAAGGACTTCTGTGTTGCTGACTGACTTGCCAGCTTTTCGGCAGATGGTGAAGGTGATCAGCTTATGGTCACTGTCACCCAGCTTCCCATCTATCACTAGGTTGCCGACTAGGTCATCCCCAGTAGCCAGTACCAGGTCGAGCAGTGCTTTGCCTTTCGTTGGCCAGTAGACTTCTTGAGTCAAGTAGAGGTCATCCACGCATGAGAGGAAGCTTTGCGACCACTTGGATTTTGCTGAGCGATCCTCCCACGAGATGTCTGGGTAATTGAAGTCACCCATGACAACCGTGGTCCTGGAGCATGCGGCCTCAGCCAGTTCCTGGGCAAACTCCTGGTCAAGCTGAGTCAGGACTTTGGGTGGAAGGTCTGTAGTAGACTCCCACTACTGTGTCCCCTGTGCCGTGTTCCTCACGGATTTTAACCCAGAGGGTCTCCACTCTTCCACCCTGGTCACCAATATCGGCTTGCAGGGACGTGTAGCTTTCCTTAACATAGAGAGCTACACCCCCGCCCCTTTTATCTACACGATCCCTCCTGTACAGGGTATAGCCATCTATACCCGTGGTCCAGTCAT
>JAGPOW010000304.1:114803379-114845543 GCA_030014935.1 Caiman crocodilus | reverse complement strand
CCCCTCAGCATAATTTGTCCTGCCGGGCTCTTGCAAACGTGAGCCTTGATAATTTTTTCAAAGACTTTGCCAAGGATGGAGGTGAGACTGACTGGCCTACAGTTACCCGGGTCCTCCTCCCTCCCTTCTTGAAAATGGGGACCACATTGGCCTTTTCCAGTCCTCCGGGACTTGGCCCGTGCGCCATAAGCATTCAAATATTCCCGCCAGTGGCCGTGCAATGACATTGGCCAGTGCCTTCAGTACCCTCAGATAGAGCTTATCCGGGCCTGCCAACTTAAAGGCATCCAGTTCTTCCAAGTGACTCTGCACCATCTCAGTGTCTACACATGGTAGTCTGGCGCTTTGCTGCTGTCTCTCTACAATCTCAGTAAGAGACTTGTTGTGCCCCTCGCTTAGGAACACTGAGGCAAAGAACTCGTTGAGGAGTTCATCCTTCTCCCCCGTCCGTCACCAATTGCTTCCGCCCATTTAGTAGGGGGTCCTATTCCTCCCTGGGCCTTCTTTTTACTCCCTATATATATAGATATATATATCTATATATATAAAACCCCCCCAATTTCTTGTTATCCTTTACTTGGGATGCCATCCTCAGCTCCATGGTAGCTTTGACCCATCTAACTGCCTCCCTACAAGCACGAGCAGAGGAAGTATACTCTTCTTTGGTAATCTCTCCCTGTTTCCACTTTTTATGTGCCCCTCTTTTGGACCCTAGGTTGCCCTGGATTTCTCTGGTCAGCCAAGAAAGCCTCCTGGCCCCTTTCCTTCCTTTTCCTCGCATCGGGATCGTCTCCCTCTGTGCCCGAAGGATTGTTTCCTTAAGGCACAGCCACCCTCTTGGGCTCCCATCACTTCAAAACTCCTACTCTGCAATGTGTCCTTGACTAATCACCCGAGTTTAGGAAAGCTGATTTCAATTAAGTCTAGCACTTTCACCCTACTAGTTACCGATCTATAGGTCCCCTACCATATCATCCCCATTGCCACTACCAGATCCAGTAAGGCATTCCCCCTAGAGGGACCGTGTACCTCCTGTGTTAGGTGGAGGTCCTGTACACAGGTTAGAAACCTGTGCGAACAGTGGGACTTTGCTGTCTGCATCTCCCAGCAGTGTCTGGGTAGTTTAGGTCCCCCATGACTACCACCTCCTTAGCTTTTGTGGTCTCCAAGAGCTGCCTCAGGAGCCCCGAATCTAGTTCTTCCCCTTGGTGTGGGGGTCTGTAGCAGACCCTACCACCAAATCCCTTTCTCTCTGGCCCCCATGTAACCTAACCCACAATCCTTCTACTTCCTCATCCTTCGATTCCATCTTGATAAGAGTTGATGTATATTGCTCATTGACATAAAGCGCAACCCCTCCCCCCCCCCCTTTCTTCCCCACCCTGTCCTTTCTGTACAGGTTACAAGCTAACATCTCCCAGTTGGATCATAGACAGACACAGGAGGGACACCAGCTCACTGACTGTTAGCACAGGCTTAGTGAAGGGGCACTTGGAGGAGCTGGATGTGTTCAAATCAGTGGGCCCAGATGAACTTCATCCAAGGGTGCTGAAGGAATTGGCCAATGTCATAGAAGAGCCACTGGCATGGATATTCAACCACTCATGGTGCTCCGGTAAGGTCCCAGAGGACTAGAAAAGGGCCAATAGGGTCCCCATTTTCAAGAAGGGGAGGAGGGAGGAACTGGGAAACTATAGGCCAGTTAGTCTCACCTCTATCCTTGGGAAAACTCTGGAAAAAGTCATGAAGGATCACATTTGTGGGAGCCCAGCAGGGGAAATAATGCTGAAAGGAAATCAGCACTGGTTCATTACAGGTAGATCCAACCTGACTAACCTTGTTTCTTTTTATGACCAGGTCATAAAATGCTTAGATGCAGGAGTTGAGGTAAATGTCATCTACCTAAACTTTAAGAAGGCCTTCGATACAGCATCTCATTCTGTTCTCCTAAACAAACCGACAGGCTGTGATGTAGATAATTACAGTCAGCTGGGTGGCAAATTGGCTTAGGGGTCGCACCTAGAGAATGGTGGTGAATGGGTTGATAAATTGACCCAGAAAGATGAGGGCAGTGGAAGCCTGCAAGGCTTGGTCTTTGGACTGGTGCTATTCAATGTCTTCATCAGTGACTTGGACAAGGGTGTGAAGAGCACTCTGTCCAAGTTTGCAGATGATACCAAATTATGGGGTAAAGTTAACACACCAGAGGGTAGAGAATGGATCCAGGCAGATCTGGACAGGTTGGAAAAAATGGGCAGAAAGGAATAGGGTGCGGTTCAACAAAGACAAATGCAAAGTGCTGCACCTGAGGAAAAAGAATCAGACTTGCAGGCTGGGGGGATGACCTTCTTAGCAGCAGAAAGGGAACTTGGAGTCATAGTTGATCTGAGTGGATCTTGTGGCTGCCTATAAATTCATCAGGGAAGGGAAACATGGAATAGGAGATGCTCCATTTACTAGGGCACCCCCTGGAGTAACTAGGAACAATGGCCACAAATTGCCAGAGAGCAAATTTAGGTTGGACTTTAGAAATAATTTCTTCACAGTAAGGGTTGCCAGAATCTGAAATGGGCTTCCAAAGGTGGTATCCTCCCTTACCTTGGGGCGGGGGGTGGGGTGGTGTCTTCAAGAAGAGACTGGACAAGGTTGTCTTTCCTGCCCAGGGCAGGGGTTTGGACTCGATGACCTACTGACATCCTTTCTGACCCTAACAGCTATGAAACTGAATAGTCACACTAGTCTGTGGCTCCTAAATCCCCTAAATATCAGCCAGAAAGGCTGCAGTGAGTCTGCTTAGAAGTTGTGTCTCCTTATTTGTGGTTTATGAAAATGTGAGAATGGTACTGCTCACAGAACAACACTGAAAATGAAAAAGACCCCTTGTATATACAGTTTAGATCCCCCTAAACAGCTCACCATCCTATGATACCTCCTGTCAGGGCCAATCCTGATAAAGTCTGTGTTCCAAAACTGCAAACACACCAGATAAATTGTTCTGATGCGGACCAAAGGGTCTCAAACCCCAATATAAAATATCATGCACTATCACTTATTGTGGCATAGCTCCCTCACACGGCAAGAAGGGACTCTAAGAAATTTCGCTCTCGGCTTTAAGAAATCTCACTCTCGACCAAACCTACCCCGGTCAGGCTGTATCCATGAAATACCCAGGATTTATCCTCGTTTGTGGCACAGCATAAGGCAGCAACTCCATGCCCAACAGCACAAATAGGCTCTAAAGAAAATAAAAAAATCTTTTGAGAAATGTACTTAATTGTAAATACCCTGACAGTAACAGCATCAAACAAGATCTCTCATATTACTGCAGTTTGCCTTCCAAAAGTGAATTTATGCCGTTTCATTTGTGTTCTCTGGTTTCAATGGTTTTTCTGCTTGTCAGTTTTACAAAGTTTGACCACTATCCTGTACAGTTCTGTGCATGCTAAACTTTAAGTCTATGTCATGCACTTGAGCTCAATGGGACTACAACACTTATGTGCCTGGATTTTAAATATAATGTGGGGGAACCCTTGTCTTGGATTCAAATACCAACCTGTGTTAGGCAGCTGCTGCAGCTTTGGCCCTAATCTGGGCTCAGGATTGGAGTTGTTGCCACAGCTGCTGCCGTTTTGGGGCCTGGGTGGCTCAACGTGGCTTGTTCAGTGGGGCAGACCATATACCATGCAGCCAGGGGTAGACTGCCATGGCTACAGCTCTGGCCCCGATCCAGGCCATGGACTGCTGTCGCTGCTTGGCTGGGGTCAGGGCCACTGTGTGCTCTGCCCCAGGCCACAGCCACCACATAAGCCAAGTGGCAGCAACGGGGACAAGCAGCATGGGGGAGGGGAGCAGGGACCAAGGGGCAGGTATTGGAAGGGCAAAGCTGCTTCTCCTCCCCTTCCCCCACCACAGCAGTGTGGAAACAAATTTAGTATTACCCTCCCACAATTAGATTCCATATATGGAAAATGATAACGTACTAATAATTTTCCTTGTACAGAATCAAATTATTGGGTGGTCACCTTAAATTCAAAAAGTCATCTTGGATCCAGGTGCATATGGTATGTAAATAATCCAAACCCTGACAGGTACAAACTACTACAAACTTCCAACATAAAGTAAATGAAATCCTGCACTGACCAATGATAATGAACAGATTCTAGATTTTACTGAACAAAAATGCACAAAAACCCCCCAAAGATCTCCAGTAGGGTTTACCTACTGTTCTCTGTGCTGAAGTGCTGTAATATCCTTGCTAGGTATCCACTATTTGCAAGGTCAGTCACAGCCCCTGGACAATCAGGAATCAACAAGGCATGGTATCGAGCACCTAGTCAAGAGGAGAAAATATGGAAGATGAACCATAAATATCTTAACAGGCAAGAATTTATTTTTAAATTTTTGGTGAGCCTTAACTTTCATAAATGCCACATTTTGAATGCAAAAAATAAATCAAACAAAGAAGATGCTACTCATGTGACTATCATTAGAGTCCAAAACTGGGGTATTAGAAGGACTTATACTTTGATATAACACATGCAAATTCAAGTTTCTCATCAGTAAGGCTCTGCCTGCTGTTCTTCCCTTGTTTGATCTTCTGCACGTTTCTTTTGCACTGTATAATCTCTTTCATGAGAGGTCACTTTGACTCCTTTGCTGACTTCATGCCTTCTTTCACAGATGCTCTTCTTGGGTTCTGTATGATAAACACCTGCCACTCTTCTTTCACAAATTGTGTTATAGCCTGTTTTACAACACTCTCTCATTGTCCAATACTCTTATAACACTGAATCCTCATGCCTTTCAAGTTTAAGCCCTTCCAAGCAAAACCTGTCAAGTACGGTCTACCTCAATGGCTTTGAGTACACATCCTTAGAAGAGAAAAAAAGAAGGCCCTAGTTTTATAGTTTCATCTCATATTCTACTTTTTGTCCCACAGACTACTCCACGCTTTCTCAATGCTGTCCAGGACACAGATTCTCCAAGGAAAAAAATCTAGAGGGATTCTCCCAAGGAAAAATTTTCCCTCGAGCCACTTCTAGTAAACACATGTAGTTCTAGCAACTAAAGCGGCAAGAGTGTAATATCCACAAGGGCTGTGTAAAGCTTCAGGTTGCCAATTCAATTCAGTGAAGATTCAGCCCGATTCAGCACCCAAGTCTCATCAGAAGACCCTTTGATCTCTCTGAATCAAAGTGGAAGACTCCAAATTGATTTGGAGAGATTTGATGATTTGGACATAGACACAGCTTGAAATATTTTATCTACATACCTCAAGGTACCAGGTAGCTTCTGAACACAGACAGTGGGGCGGATGAAGTGTCCCACAGGAAGTGTTCCCAGCATGCTCGGTGGTGGGACCCCCCACCCCACGCGCGTGTGACTGGTGCCACCTGGGTCTGGGCAGGCACCCAGGGTCTCCCTATAGCTGATCACTGAGCCAGGGGGAGGTGGCAGCGGCACCCCCCCCCCAAGTGCTCAGCAGCAGACCCAGATGTAAACCAGAAATACACCCAGTCCACTTCCAGATCCCATGCTCCTGTGAGATGCTCCATCCGCCCCACCACTGCAGTGTTAACAAGCCATGCCTGGCACTTCAAGGTATGTAGAAAAAACAATTGAAGCTGTGCCTAATCTCCAAATCAGCATCAAATCTTCAGATTCAGTCAAATCAAATCGAGACAGTGGTCTGAATCAACTAATTGAATCACTGCCCCCCCAAAGTGGGCGGAATCCAAATCAAATACGGCCCACTTTGCACACCCCTAATATCCACCAGAACATGCCTTTTTGCTCCTCTCTCCCTCCCCCTTGAGGTTTAAGACAATGCATTTGTTTATTGCAGAAACAAAAACAGAGATGACATGCATGGAGTTAATTTCAAAAGACGCTCACCATCAATTGATTCCAATTTCGCAGGATTTGCATAAGATTTCATCCGGAAGTCTTGTATCCAGCGCAAGTTGCTGTCATTCACATCTACGAAGTCAATTGGCTTCCCCTAATGAAATCACGATTCAAAGACAGCAGTTAACGCCAGTACACAGTTATCCATTTAATTTATTTCTGATTGTCCAGTATGGACAATCTTGGGTTTTGTTATTAGTATTTAAAAATAGAGCTAAATATTCACTGAAGTCCAAACGGACTCTCTGTTTACAGAAAAAATAGGTCTTGCGGCAAGACGCCTTAACCTTGGCCTGAAGGGCTTACCTAGTAAAGGGCTGTATCTATGATTTACCGATTACATTTTTGCCAGTCATGCTGGTCAGGTGAATCCTCTCTGATGACACCAGTGAGACAGCAAAAGCCCCTAATATAAATGCAGTTATACTGGCAAAACTACAAGGTTGCTTTTTTTCCCCCCCTCTTAGGGGAAAAGCAATAAAGTTGTTCAAGGAGCCAACATGCCAAATGTAGAAAAGATATCTGTTACTGCCTGAATGTATTTCAGCCAGGTAACCATAAGAGTTTTCAGCTGCTGGTGACCTGGCTAGATCAACTAGATTGTAAAAAGAACTCGATAGCAATAAAAAGGTTATTTCATTTCCTTGGCAAATTCTACGACTTGGGTTCTCCCCCCACACCATAAGACAACTTTTATCAGTCTTGGCTGACAGCTATAAAGATAAGACAGCTCCATGAATTTGTATATTTGTTTTTATTATTTTTGTGATTTATCTTTATATATTTTTAAGCTATTACTACTCTGCTGGACAAAAAACCCCACAGGTATGTTTTTATGCATCATTTATTTTAAACTAAGATTCTCACCATTCCATTTGTTTGCTCTAATAAATCCATGACTTTTTCCATGGCAAGTAGTAAGCCTTTATTCTCAAAAGATTAACAATAGTAATGTTAATATTTTAAAATCCAGACTAATAGAAACTAGGGGAACATTAAACATTTGCCAGATGGTAATTTTAGTTTTTCTTTGCCTACAGCAAATTTGAATTACTGATCTAAAAGCAAATGTAAATGATTTAAACTCTATTATTCATTTTCATTTCTGAACAACATGAAAAATGGAACTGCAAAATACCTTTTTTTTTTTTTTTTTTTTTTTAATTAACCCAAAGTCTACTGGCTATCAAGATTATTATGTAAGGCTTATATGATCAGTGAGAAAGTTAGCTGCATTAGTCTGAAGTCAGGCAAAAGGCAGGGTAGGGTGGCACCAGAAGACTAACGGGACCTGGACAGGTTACATGGGTGGGCACATGAGAATAGGATGGGATTTCGTACTGACAAAGTTGGACTGTAAGAACCAGCAGCATACCTACAGGCTGGAGAACTCCCTTCTCAAAAGCACAGTGGCAGAAAGAGATCTTGGAGTCATTATCAATTCCAAAATGACCAAGGGCTGCCGATGTGAGGACGTGATCAGGAAGGCTAACTGCACCTTGTCGTGCGCATCCACAGATACAACACGAGCAGGGCCAAGGAGTTGATCCTCCCCCTTTATGTGACACTGGTCAGGCCACAGTAGAGTACTGCATCCAGTTCTAGGCACTACACTTTAGGAGGGATGTGGCCAGCATTAAGAGGAGGAGGAGTGCCAGAGGAGGGCACTCGCATGATCCACAGACAGCAAGGCAGACCTTACGATTAGATGCTATGGGACCTGAACCTGTTCAGCCTTCACAAGAGAAGGCTAAGAGGGGACCCGGTGGCCGTCAATAAACTTACCGGGGGGACCAGCGGGGAATGGGAGAGACCCTGTTCCCCTGAGCTCCTCCCAGAGTAACAAGGAATAATGGCCAGAAGTTGTTTGAGAGTAGGTTTAGGCTGGACGTTAGGAGGCACTACTTCACAGTCAGGGCAGCTAGGATCTGGAACCAACTTCCAAGGGCTCCTACCTTAGGGGTCTTTAAGAGGAGGCTGGATAATTACCTAGCTGGGGTCATACGAGCCCAATATTCTCTCCTGCCCAGGGCAGGGGGTTGGACCTGAAGATCTACTTAGATTTGTAGATGTAGGGTCAGAAGGGACCTATGAACTGGTTCAAAGAGGCATAAGCTTTTGCGTGAAAAATATACTCAGTAACAGCCTACGTTCACTTAGTCTACTAACTAAGAGTACAGACAGACAGACAGACAGACAGACAGACATCTGAAGTGCTTTGAATCCCAGGTCTGGGGTAGAATGAGTAATAGAACAGCGTGTTATGTAGGCTAGGAGCGTGCATATCTTTCAGGAAGCACTTCAAAATAAAGTTCTTTAAAAATGTTCCTCTTTTTCAAGGGTCAAGCTCTTTTTTGGTTGGAAATATCTGTACCCTTGCGGTTTGGAACACATCTGTTCATAACATCCGAAAACTGCCCAATGCTAGCCCCCCCAAACATGGCACAGAAATGTTGCTATACAGGAAATCATCTCTTTACATTGGTGTTACTGTGTTAGCTGCCGATTTTAACTTTGTACATGCACACAGAGCTTGTTGGATTAGTTTGGGTATGAGGCAAAGATTAATGAATGATTAAAACAAGTCATTATTTTTTAATTGTCTTTACACAAATACAATTTCACTTTAACTGCAAAAGACAACCTTTCATTACATACAACTATGACCAAAATCCTACAAGGTCACGCTAAAAGTGAAAAGTTGTTTGCTGAACCTTTTATAATGAGGGGATGATTTGCAGTGAAGCGCATGCAAATTTATCTTTCCATTAATCCACACAACTAAGTAAAAAAGAAATTTATGCTCAATATCAGAAATGACCCCGTGATTGACTCTGTGTGGGCAGACACAATGATTTTCCTTTTAACACCTTAAAAAGGAGAAAAAAAATCCAAATATTTAAACAAAAACACATGCTTTGATCAACTGACTTCCCAGCCCAGCCCCTGGTTTCTTTACTTTTCATTCCATCCAGGAAGAGCACACACCAACTGCTGAAACTTCCTTAGCCTGACAAAGGGTTTTTGAACCCAAAAGCTTGCTTAGTAACTATTCTCCAACTATTTGTGTTGGTCCAATAAAAGATATCACATTCACCCAAGGAACCTTGTCTGCTTTGATCAAGGCATCAGTCAGTACAATTAAACAGTTAACAAAACACCAAAGGCAAGATTTTTTTCAGATCTTCCAGCCATTCTGCACTGCTCATGAGAGGCATGAAGACAGTAGCCAGATCTGGAAACAGAACTCCTCCAGATTAGGAGGATCTCTCAATTGATGCAGAGCTAGTATACCCACTCTGCCAGCCCTGCGCTTACCCCCGCCCCCTTCAGCTGAACACACAACACTGCAAGACCCAGAAGTGATACCTCTGTCCCCAACTGAGATACTAAATACTGCCAACTGTAATCAGAATATAAATCGGAGCTGTGATTCTCAACCAGGGTGCCATGGGGTGCCACACAATATAAGCATGTGAGATGTGTAAACATTTGCACATGATTCACAAGCTAAACCCAAACATTTCAGATAGGAATCCATAGTGTCAAGAACATGACCTACTGTAGTCCAAGTTCCTTGTAACAGAAGAACTGCTCTATTATTTTCCAGTAGTCAAAAAAGAGATTAAAAGTCAAGATCTGGCATTTTCCAACGTGTAGCTCAAGTCTAACATGGCTGACAACCCTTGAGTTAGAGCACTAATTTATATTAGTGCAGAAAACATCAAGCCTAAGAATTAGAGAGACAAACCAGGCTCCTTTAAGGCTTTTCTTAGCTTTACCAAATAGAAAGTAGATAGAATAGAAAATCCAGATTTAAGTTTTAAAGAACTAGATTAAAACCTCTTCCTCCCTTTATTGCTCAGTTTTCATTCTCTTGATTCTCATGATGCTGTGATTTCCCTAGTTCTCTAACTGGTAGCCTTCCAAGGCAAAAAAGACCAGAAATTCTTTGTTTTCCTTTTTCTTCAACATTTCAGGCATTTTTGTGCACAACAAAGCAGCCATGAACACAATACCTAATTTTTCTCCCTTATAAGTAGGGACTGGTTAAAATTCCAATTTCAAATTTTTGGGGAGGGGGGAAATCACTAAATTAAATTAATGGAGTTCCTCAGCAAGTGGCCATATCATGGCATTTCATTGCAACAAGATGGCTGTTGCAGGCTGGGAGGGCCCTTGCACTGGGCAGGGGAAGAGCAGTTCATTTCTTTCGGTACAACTAGGGCACCAAGGATTGGGGGCAAGGGGAGAGAACACTTGTGCAGAGGATGTCAAGTACCTGGTGCCAGGGTCTTCTGCCAAGGAAGCCCCCCGGGTGCCCACAATACCCCCGGCCCTTGGTTTTCCCACCTAGAGGAGCAAACATCCCCTCCTCTACCTGCCTCCATCCTTTCTCTTCCCCCTGTCCCTTTCGAGCCCTTCTCCCTCCCCTGGGTTGCCAGGCTTTTGCTGCTGGCTGAGGAATGCTTTCTCCAGGCTATAGCAGCCAATGGTACAAACAGCCCCACAATCTAGGTGTGAAAATGGCAGCCCTCCTCACAACTGGGCCACAGTATCAGCCAGCTGGGCCCACCATTTAAACCAGACCCTACTTATAGAAGTCATCTTCCAAGTTCTTAGAGTCTGTCAGCATTTGTCAAGAGACCATAACAAAGGAGAACATTTCATTATTGCTACTAATTACCAAGGTCTCCACTTCCAAAACTTTTGAGAAGTACCAGGAAAGCCCCCAGTTTTGCTAAGAATTATGTACAGGTTTACAATGTATATATAAGGAATGCAACTGAGTGTAATGGGGTTAGAATATGTCTAAACTAAAACAAGGGTCGGAGGGCTTGAGGACTCATTGACTTAATCTATAGAAAGAAGCAAAGCTCCTCTTTATTACAAACCTTTTTATAACCCATTATATTACAAACAACTCCATTCACCAGGTACCAACTGCTTCCAGATCCTCAAAGCACATAATGGTGTCAATGATTGTGACCTCTCACTTACCCCTGGTGTGGCAACTTGTAGATTAAAAGCAGAGCTAGCCAGTGTGAAAGAGTGAAGGAAGGATTGGGCAGACACCCCTATGGAAAAAAAGGAGTTGGACAATTAAAAAAAAATAAACTAAAATCACTGCATCTTAAACCCAACTATACCGCACATAACCGGTCTACTAACACGTTAACTGAATCTCCAATTCATTTTAAAGGCTCCCAAGATCTCTACGCAAGCAGAATGCTCTGTATTCACAAAGATAAGAAATTTGGACCCTTTTAACTTGACTGGTCTGTATAGTATATTGCAATGGGTGATGTCACCTCAGATTTAAAGAAATTAAAGTTAACAGCAGCTCCCCCCACAACCCGCAAGTAACGGCCGACAAAGCTAATGGCCATGCTCCAGAGAAAACGAACCAAGCTGTGCCCTTTCCAAAGAACTCCCATGAGAGCGACCAGGCATAGAAAAGGATCATGCCACAAGCGTCCCAAAAATCACAGTTCTTAATAGACATTGCAGGTCCACACTTTACAGCTCCTTCCCATGAGTACGAAAACCAACTGGTTCACCAGCCATAATGAACAATACCACCTCCAATACCACAGGGAGACATGAAGATACTGTTAGCCTCAGTTTACAGATGTAGAGTAGTTAGGTGGCATAAGTCTGAAGTCAGTCAGAAGATGAAACAGTAACTATGAAATTATGGCAGTGGTGGCCAACCCCTGCCACGGGCACCACAAGTGCTAAAGGCAGCCTCTGTGAGTGGCATGTGGCAGACAGGGAGGCGGCAGGGAGTACAGTAACAGATCTGCCAGGGAGCAGAAAGCAGAGCAGTGAGCAGGGCAGGCAACTGGAGTGACCCTCAGGGAGGCAAGGCTTAATCTATGGCATGCCTGCCACCAGGGCTGGCCCACACTGCCTTTCCCTGCCTTCGGGCAGGCTGAGGCCAGGGTACCCAGGCAGACTGAAGTGGCTCCAAGCACCACAGCCAGGACTCTCCCCAGCACCTGGACAAGGAATAAGAAGAATATTGCAGGCCCTGCATGCAGCAGCCAAGACCTATTCGGGGGAGCCCCTTGCAGTGGCCAAGCCACCTACAGCTCACCCCACAGAACTGATGGGCATCAGCTACACTGGGTAAGTTGGGAATGGACACGGACACCTGTGCCGTGGACATGCCCCAGCCAAAGCAAGCAGGGCAGGGCAAGACCTGGGCACAGCAGCCGAGCCGAGCCAGGAACCTCCCAATCCGCCCGGGCTGCAGAGCCACGTGACACCAGCCCCACCAAAAGCTGGCACGCGCCCAGCACGTGTCTTAGGAGGCTTGCCCTTGAGGAGCATGCGCACTGCCCGCCGGGGAAAGGAGGCACAGGAGACCCCCCCCACCGCCTGCGAGGAGGCGGAGCATGCGCACTGCCCACGGGAGGAAGCCAGGACAGAGCATGCGCAGTACACGGAGGCGGTAGTCAGCATACGCACTACCCACGAGGGGGTCGAGGGTTGGCTCCGGAGGGCACTCACCCGCGGCGGCTGAGCTGGCGACGATGAGACACGTGGGTTTGCTAAGCCGGTCCGCCATGGTGCTGGGAAGAGCGGCAGCTGTCTCACTCGTGCAAACGGGCCCCGGGCCTCTGCGGCGCAAGCTCCGCACACGTCAATGCGCACGCGTCAATAGTGCCTGCTGGGCCCGCCCCCTGCCCCGCCTCTGGTCGCGTGTGTGGGGGCGGGGCCTCGTGGGACCAGGAGCGAGGGGGTGGGGTCGGGTGCTATGGTTGCAGGCTAAGGGGAGAAGAGCATCATGGGACCGGGATGCTATGGTTACAGGCTGAGGGAGAGGGGTATGATGGGATAGCCCTTAGTGGGATAGGGCTGGTCAGGTGGGTGGTAAGTAGAGGCGCTAGGAGGAGGAGAAGGAGGGAGCGGCCTCTTGCAGTGTGTGGGCAGCGGGTGTGTGACTGTAGTGAAGCAGACCTTGCCATTGTTCTTCACCCTGCACTTCACAAGCGCTGCTCAAATGACAAAGCAGAATGCTTGTGGGTTTGGAAATACCAGCTTAATTCTGATTCCTGCTGTTCAGACCTCAAGGCGCTAGCATCTATGGCCCAGGGGAACTGCTGTGTGGTCTCCCTCACTGGAGGTTTCCAAAGAAGGCTGTGTAAGCTTTGACCAGGGACGATAAGGAGAAGCCATCCTGCATTTGTAGCAGGTCGTTCTGAGCCATGGACCCTTAAGGTCTCCCAGCCCTATGGTTCAGTCTAGGGGGCAAGCAGCCTGCACTTGACTCAGCCATGGCCCTGCTCAGGGAGTACACACATGACTCAAAAGCATCAACTAATTTTGAGTGCCAGGTATGATACACCTACATTGTAATTTCTTTCATTGAGGATTTTAAAGCATTTTTCTGTTCTCAACTCTGCTTTCATTGACTTCAGTCATATCTAGGAGTACTCTGTCCCTCAGCAAATCATGACCTCATAGAGTTCAAAGGCAGAAGAAACCATCTTCTTATATTTTGCCGCCTCCTGTAAATTACAAAACATTAAAATTTGCCTGCCCCCTTGAAATGTGAACAGAAAAACTGGATACAGTTTTTTCTGGTAGAGCTATTACCAATTCTGTACTGAGGCAAGATCCTGTCTTTTACATTGTATTGCTCTTTTTTTATGCATCTAAAGATTGTATTAGCTGTTTTTGTCATAGCATAGCAATAAGAACACCTATTGAAGTAATTACTTACCATAATTCAAGTCCCTTTTTGTTCTCCAAAAAATTCCCATCCTCCTGCATGCTGAATAATCTGCATTCTTGGTTCCCCCATTGATTGTATTTGGCTAACTTAGAATGCATTTTGTGACAATGTGAACATTTAACCAAATGATTTACACCTTTCTGTAACAGTAATCTCTTTGCCTTATTATCTGCCACCCTGGTATTCTGGTTTGCAAACTGCCAGAGATTGTATATTAACACCAGTGTCTTGGAGAAAAAATATCAAGCTGCATTAGACAAAGAACTAGTCCTTCCTTGGCATAGTCCTGCCAGAAATCGCCCCTTATATTGCTATTCCCCTTTAAAGAAAGTAATGTTGAAATCTGTCAGTTTGGTCATGTTTATTCAGTCTAATATATGCCCTGTTAATTCTGCAGCATTAATGGGTTTTAATAAAAATGTAATGAGGTGCTAAGTGAAATGCATTGAAAAATTGCAAGCATACTCTATTATAGTTGCTTTTATCAATTGGATATGAAATATTATCAAAAAAGATAACAGGCTTGTTAACAAAGCCTTCTTACCATTAAACTAGATGGATTGCCATTATAGTTTCATGCTCTAATTCTCTGGTGATAAAATTCCCAATTAACTATTCAATTATTATTTTACTCACAATAAACATCAGGCAAACCTAGGTCATCACATTACCCTGGGAGGATGGTTCATGCACAGTTCAACCACATTTAGAGGCTGTGACAAGCTAAAGCATACCCAGTGCAGATTGGATCCTATTCCATCCATTATTAATTCAGGTGGACTTGCAAGCTTAAGTGAAATCCTATTCCACTCTACTTATATCCCTCAAAAAAAGAGCCTACTTTTGTTACACAGCCATCATCTTGTCCTTAAAACCAAGTCATAAAAAGCAGTGAGCAGGATGACACACCCACCTTTTGCATTAACTATTTTTGAGGGACTTGAGCAGGATGGACTAGGATCACAACAAGGCACCTCAGAGTTGAAATAAGACTGGGTCTATTCTGGCTCTCCAGAAAATTTAGCTAATATACTCAGTAACAAGTCTTTCCTGAGAATGAACAAATGAGGTTTCAGAGTCCCCTAATACAGATTAATTCAGGAATATTTCTCACAGATAGCAAAAGATGCATTCCAGATACTATGACACAAGTTTCCAAGTACTGAGCAACTCCAATCTCAATTTAAGTCCAAGGCATCTGGGCATAATTAACATTTCTATAAATCTGGCTAATTATTTAGGTGTCCATAAGCAGATCTCAAGTTAAGCTCCAAGTTTTAAATTCCATGTTACAGTGCTTTATTAGAAACACAAACTCTTTGAGGGGCTTCTCCCAGAATTGCTGATTGCCACTCTAGTTGCAGTCTCCATGTAGGCAAAAAAGGCAAATTAAGGCCAAAAAAAAAAAAAGGATAGTGATTCCCACTGCTTAAGTTGATAGTTGATTTAATTGGCAGTTGTGGGGAATTGGTGTCTCTGCAGAGCAGAAAAGTTATTTAGGTATCTGGGAAAAGATTTAGGTGTCTATATTTGGACACCCTCATATGAAACCATTTGATTACAGAATGTCTCACACAAAAAGGAAAACAGCCAGAAAAAACCCAGAGGTAATAATTCTCACTCGCTTCCTCAAACCACAAAATTCTCCTGGGATCATGTATTTGTATTTGAAGAACTGAACTGATTTTCATCTGAAGACCTACCTATACTGATGCTTTCCAAATTTAGGACTGGAAAGACTGTAATAGCCCATTTATGTTTATATCTGACTGCTCAAATATCTTATCATGCTGCACAAATCACATAGCAGCCATTAATCTATCATCTTTTATCCAGTAAACAGTGTGATGTGTTTCTTACATGTTAAGAGAAAAGAAACAGCCACACTTTTTTCAACCAAATCTCTTTATTTATTGGAGTTTAGCATATCTATTGTGATATATTCATTGTATCTTTTGCCCTCAGGACAATGAATCTCTTTAGCTGGGTGTAGGGAGAATGGAAAAGAAAGCAAGACCTGCTCTGCTTTCCTAGTACTCTTTAGGAAACTGCATTTGCTATCAAATTGCAAAACAGTGACATTATAAAGGACCTCAGAGAACCTGTGGAGTTGCTGTGGCAGCTAATAGAGTGTAGGCTGAAATTGATGACTCCAGAACTAGTGTGATTCCATCAAGCCAATAAACGGACCATTGGAATTGCAAACTACATAAATAATACCATGCAAACATTTATCTTTGAGCTATCTTTCCCAACTTTCTTATTTACAACTGGATTGCCTCACTTGGTTTTGCTCTTTAATTTTTAATGGTCTGTTCATCCTGCCTGTGCCTCACAGATGTTAACTTTTAACCACATCCATGGGCACTCCACCCCAATCTCCTTTCCTATGATCCAGGCCTCAATACCTGTATTTTCAGTCCTTCAAGTCTCTCTAATGCCTCTAATTTTTCTTGGGCCCCTTGGCACTGATCTCACCCCTCTTAATGCTGTGAGCCTCTAGCTTTGCCTCCACCCTTGTTGAGTGCTGGCTGTCTAACCCTATCTCCACTCTCCTTGAGCAGTGGTGCTCTAGGCACAGTCTCTGTCCTTCCTGGACCTTGGGTCCTAGTGCCAGTTTCTGATTCTTGCAACAGGCATGTTACTACAGCGCTCTTCTACCTTTGGCCTACAGGGCAAGATTAACCACCTTGGTTCCAGGCCTAGTTTATATGCTGCTCAGGCCCTGTCTTTTTTCAATCCAGTGACTTTTTAGCTGACACAACTGCCTTTCATTTTAATGAGTAGCTAGGTGTTGCTAGCCTGGCTACTATAGCAGCACCTGCCCTAACAGTACTCTCTCCTATTGTGCTATTGTGCAACTAGTGTCTCAATAGGCACTTTCAGCTTCTGGCCTCTGGCTGTCTTATTCCTTTGCAGCTACCCCTTATTTGTCTGTCCAAGCATGTTTTTCCCTCTCTAAGCAACAGGAGCCATAGGCTTCTTGTTATAGGTGTCTAAAGCAACAGCAGCAATACACAAAAGCAAAAATTAAGAGACAGCAATATACCTCTCCATGCTGGTTTACATCACTTGAGTGAACCTATTTTCAATGTCATACAATATTTATTTTGTACTTTAAGATGCAAAATCAGCCCCAACAGCATGAGATAGCCACAGGCACATTCCATGGTTTCATAGTACCAATGGGTAGAATGTTTGCTGCTGTTTCTCATAGGTTTTTAACCTTTGGTTGAAAATCCTAACACACGCCTCCGAAGTGTTAAGGCAGAATAAATTCCCAAATGCATAGAATGTGCAACAGTCAGATATGCCAAGCAAGCCCTTGTTTGAAAGGGATACAAGGTCCTTTATTAAGGTTTTGTGTAGTGGACAAGTCTGATAGAGCTGAAAGGTATCTTGTTTGAGAGGGATCTAATGGAAGGGAAAGTCTTCCACGGTGCTGGAGCATTATCATAATAGTATTATAGGCAGCACAGTGCTGTAGAGGAAGGCATGAGGGTTTCCCCATCACTTATTCCATTCTTTTACATTTTGTTAAGAATAGTGAATCCTGATGTAAAATTTCCTTGAGGAGCCTTGCATTTGAATTTCATTTGCTATTTGTCTGTGTTTCTTTGTAATTTAACTTCTACATTATTTTATTAACTCCCAGATGTCCATATATATCTTTCCACTAGACTAGGGCTCCCTGCCTGTCAAATCTTTGACTTTGCTTTATCTCTAACACACCTCCTTTGACCTGAAGGGTTAACCACCTGCATCTTTTCTGAACTTGATTTATAGCTATAACCATTCAGCAGTTCCTAACTCAGTTACCTTTGATCTCTGTAGACTGGTATGAATCTACATTTACTTCCACAGTGTTATGCTAATTTGTACCAGCTAGCCAGCAGACCCTTCCACATAAATCCTGTCGTGTTGGAACAAGATTGTTAAAATCAATTCAGTCAAAACCCAACTCCTAATTTGTCTTTATCAGTGTGCTCAACCTTTTTACCTCGTGGGTCAGATGGACAGTGCCCCATCTGCCCACAAACTGGATCTGGTCACTGGTGCCCATCTGATGCCCAGGGTGGGCACAGTGGGCAACTTTCAGCCATGTGGAGGGGAGTGGGAGGCAGCCTAGCTGCAAGCCAGCTTCACAAGAGAAGGCCCTGCAGGAAAAGGAGGCACAGCTTGGCTCTCATGGGCCGTGTAGGGCTGGGGTTTGGGAATTCAGCAGGGCAGAGAAAGTGGCTGTATTAAAGGTCGCTACTTCCCCGCTGCCAAATTTCCCAACCCAGGGGGAATGCCGCAGGCTGGATGCCAAGGCAGAATAGAGCCAGATTCCTTGGCTCTTTCAGGCTACCCTCAGCAAAAACCTAGGCAGCGGGTCCAAAAGTGGTGTAAATTGCCTTTGTAGATTCCTAATTAGTGGGCTGCCGGCTGTATAAATGCCTTCAATATTCCTCACCTTTCACTACAGCCACACCATTGGGCCAGAGGCAGAGTGGTTACACTGAGATGGGCTGCACCGCAGCCTCAACATGGTCTTTAAGCCCTCAGAGAATTGCCTCACAGAGGACACTTTTCACTGGCCAATTAAACCAGCTTAAATGTCACTTTGGGCCACTATAAAATATCCTTAATGACCCAGAGAATCTGCTTTCTTTGCACAGCTGATCCTTGCTAATCTAATGCTCTAAAATCTAAAAGAAGGAAAATAGATACATTATCTGGCTTTAGAAAAAAATGTGGACATGGTACCAAATCACTTGGATCCCTCCCCCCCACTTTTTTTCCTGTTTAATTAACAGATGACTCCACAGTGTTTTGCAGAGCAAATCTAAATTAAAGATAAATAATTAAAAAAAACTGTCCATTTGGTAAACAATATGGTCTATACAACCCCTGTTGGTAAGAGGTTAAATCACACAGTGATATCATAATTAGTGATGTTCTACTACTTGCTAGATGCCAATCTGCTGATTTGATAGGGTCACATGACTAGTTGCTTCTGGGAGATGATCTGTTGAATTCTCTTTTCAAGTTTCTCTAGAATCTAGATCAACATTTAGATCTCTCTCTCTGCTTGACTGGGCTGATTAGTAATTGTGAGTAAAACTATTCTGTTTGTATCTTGATAAGCACAAAACATTTACTTCTCCACCATGATTATATAGGACTAATTCTGATAATTAGGGTAATTTGGGTTTAGTTGATTAATTGAAAGCTACCCCAACAAGTGTACTGGGGTGCAGTGCCACTCTAACTTATGTTATTTTTACAGTGTCATGGCTACTTTGACTAATGTCATGTTCTCTGGCCATGCAGTGTTTGGAATGGAGGAAAGTACTGGAAGATTGTTATTGTAAGAAACTTCTGTAAGCACAACTTCTGAACTTCAGAAGGAAACAAACCTCTAAATCAAAATATATTAATCTCAGGAACTAATTCGGCAGGACTAGAAATCTAGAAATTTTGGTTTCCATATCCTGTTGGAACGTTGTGAGGCACTAGATCAAGGAAGACATTGATTCAACACCCAATCAATAACAGAATGTATACACGCACACCATTTATAACTTAATACCCTAGACTATGTATTTGTCCTTAAAATGTTTTTTTGATTCAACTGTAAAAAGAAGAAAAATAAATTTATTTTCCAAATTTTTCATCACAGAGATGATTTCAAGATGAGACCTGGATTCAAAGTTTGCATAAGTTTAGCACTCAGTGGGCACATCGACATGTGTGCTTTGCTGTGCAGTGGACTAATTTACTGTCTACACACACATGGCAATTGGGCTGGTATAGACAAATTTACGGTGCCGTTGGATAGTCCTGTCAGACAGAGATACTATCTGACGGTGGAGCAAATTACTATGCTTTTGTAAACAATGTCACAATTGGTTTACTCCAGCTCAGATTGCACCGGAGTTTATTCAGTCACTTTTATTGCATATGTAGACACACCCAGTGTTTGTAATTGGTCAAATCAAAATCCCAGAGCCAGTAACTAATTTTGGATCCAATTTCAAACTTTCCATAAATTCAGGGAGAATTCAGATCCAGGGATTAATCAACATCTAATTAAAAAAATAATGGAAGTAAAAAGTTTCCCTAGAATTTGGCCTATGGATCAAAATCTTGGTCCGTCAAGTTTGGATGAAAGACCAATACCTGATATTTTAAAAGAAAGGAGAAAATAAATCCCAAGATGGACCTAGTCCACTGTTCAGTGCTGCTGAGTATTGACAAAGGTTTCTTCCTGTACTTACCTTTGGCTTGATTTTACATTTCAGCAAGCTCTTCAGACAAACTAGTGTGTCCAGGTAGAGCCAGCTATACAAGAGCCTTTCAGCAGAAGAGTTAGAGCATATCATTAGTCATGTAGATCTACAAGTATGGTGATTAAAAGAGACATTCAGGAAACATGCCTTGGCTGATGGTATTAAACAATGTGTTTTATATGTTATACCACACAGGGAGATAGATCACTTTCAGCCCATATTAGGATGCATTTTCTGAGTTATCCCATACTCCAGAGAGTAAAGAGAAATGGATTCTTTGAAAAAGGTAAAACTGTGACTCTTCTTCTTCAGTTGACTTTGGGTCAGGGCTTTTCTTGCTAACTATGGAGCAGAGATGTTGAGAGGATGAAAGGGCAGAAGGGGGTGCCTTTTGTCCCTGTGCACAAGGACTAGAAACAAGCATGAGTCACCTGTCACTTCCCAAAATAGAGGTTAATATAGATTGGAATAGTGCACTGTACTTGTACTGCATAGCATGAATTTCATTTGTAGCATCTATACCCTGCTTTTAAATACTGAATAAGTAGCAATAGCAATTATTATGACATTTTATAGCCTGAACGATCAATTATACTAAGATCCCTTGATAAACTATGCATCAAGAGAGAGTCCTAGAATCATAGCTCATCTGGAGGTTGTAACAGACAGCACAGCTGTTGTATCCCTTATCTGAGTGTAAGGGACCAGAACATAGACAGTCTATCCTGATGCTTATGCAGCTGAGGGATGGCTAGGGGTCCAGGCACTGGGTCAGAATTCAAAATCTAAATTACCAGGTCCAGAAAGAAATTAAGGGGCAGAGTCCACAACACAGACCAGGGTCAGGATCTAGTTATCAGGTGCCAAGATACCAAGTCCAAGGGACAATCCACAGGACAAAGTCTGAGAACAGAGCCAAAGCAGGGTTAGAAGCTAGGAGATAGATCCACAGGGAAATCCAAAATCCAGAAACAAGCCAAAAACAGGGTAAAAAACTAGGAACTTTGCTACTGCAGACTGAGTGGGAATAAATGGGGAGACAGAGCTCCTAGCAGCCAGTCAGGAAGTCATCCAGTTAACTACCTGGGTCAGTGCTTGTCAGCCAGACCTAGGCAATTAGCCCAGGCTGGGCTGTCTGCTAGTGTCTCTGAACAAGCTTTGAAAAATATACTGCCACATATTACACAGGTGAGGGATTTGATTTTCAGGTGAGTGAAAATGCCATTCTGCTGCTAATTGCTTCCTCCTGCTTTCATTTTCAGCTGGAAAGTACATTTTAGGTGCTGTTATTGTCGCATGCATTTTCTGGGGTTTGATGTATACTCTATTTACTTGGTATTCCAGATGGTAAGTGCTGTATGTACTGTAAATATTATACCGAATGCTATCAGTTTTATCTGATTTCTTTTGTGTAGTTTATCAAATAAACCAGAAATTGGCATGACAAGCAACTGGAACATCCCGAGACTTCCTCAAGAACTATTTTAGAAGTTGTAAGGATACCCAATTTAGAGTCACAATAAATAATGTCCTATCAACAGTGTAATATTGCCAGTTCATTCAGACCCATTGCTGAGAAGTGATGAAAAGATATGAGGCTTGTCAAGTATCGAAGATGCATGCATTATTCAATACCTATACCGTACAATTACGGTCTACTACAATATTTCTCATATATCAGCTCCTCTATTGGACAGGAGCGTTCCATTTACTACCAGTGAATTCCAAAACCATAATACAAATGGCTTTAGCTGGCAGAACATCTGGCTTTGGCTACACAGTGATGTATTTAATCCCTCCCTTGGCTGACGATTAATTTAATTGTGCAGTTACATTGGGAAAGACGCTCTAATGGATTGAGTCCCTTGCACTGGCATAAAGCAGATATCTAAACTATTGGGAGGTTTTCACATCTAAGATTTTTCTAGGGGAAAAAGAGGGAATCTAGAGCCTATTATATCCATAATGGCTGCCTACCAGGAACCTCCAGATGCTGAACTGTTACTAGTTTAGCTAAAGCACTTATGCTCTGTGCCTAAGAGAAGTAACAGGTTGATGTCCACTGTGGACTAGGTACAGGAGGACAACTGAGTGTACATCTGTATGACCTAGTAGAAGAGCAGTTATTGGGCCCACTCCCCCTGGCCAGCTGTATTGTCCTTGACTCAGAACATTTCACCTCAGATTATGCTAGAGGAATTCCCTGGTGGCCAGATGCACTGGCTTTGCAAACTCTCTGCACCAACAGAATAACATGAAGGAGTTGTAATACAATGGTATAGGTTGTAGCCATGTTGGTCTAAGGTCATAGGCAGGCAAGGTTCTTTGGGTAATTCTGATATCTTTTATTAGACCAATTCAAATAATTGGAAAAATTGTTCTTTGCAAGCTTTTGGGTACAAATACCCTTCATCAAGCCGGGGAAGCATCTGCAGCTGATTTGTGGTGTTTCTAGATAGAATAAATAGTAAAGAAGCCAGGGGCTGGTAAAATTTACATCTTTACTGACTGCCTGTCTTGCATGCATACCAGTCTGTGGCTTCTTTACTATTCATTCCATCCAGGAAGAGCGCACAGCAATTGCAGAGATTTCATCAGCCTGACGAAGGGGATTTGTACCCAAAAGTTTGCAAAGAAGAATTTGAAGAAGAACTGATGTAACAGAGAATTTTTCCAACGGTTTGAGTTAGTCTAATAAAAGATAGCAGATTTACCCAAAGAACCTTGTCTTCTGTAATACAGTAACACTTCAGGTGCAAATAGATCTGGCTGTCCAACCAAAAGCAGAATTTAGCTGTGAGATAAGTGCCTTTTAAGGCCAGAATTTTAAGGGTCAAATTCTGACTTGACATATACCCGTTTACCTCCACAGCAAAGTCAACAGGTTTGTAACAAGAGTCAAATTCAGCTAGATATACAGTCCAATCTTTACTGGGCCTCCATTTTTTGCACATGCATTACTGTGAGAACAATTTGTCTTTTGGACTTCTGAGTTCCTGCAAGTTGCCTGTTTAAATGTCCCGCAATGGTGACTTAATAGCAGTTGCTAGTAGCCAGGATGGGTTTGAACTTCTGTGAAGCATTCCCGCAGTGCAGAGTGGAATGGAAACGATCCTTTTATTCCTCTAATGAAACGCACATCTTAAGTGGGGTAGGGGAGATTTTTTTCTAGAGTTGACTAGAGTGAATAGGTTTTAAAGGAAAAAATAAGACCTAACACCATATGTGATTAAAAATGCTGGCTGGGATTTTGTTCTCCTTTCTGTGTAGGAGATGTGAAAAAGAGAAGAGGAGAAATGATGGAAGAGATGCAAATTGAGTCACAGATTATAGCGGGAGGATCTTCAAATAAAACAGCTTTTTCTTTGAATGATCATGAGGCAAAGACAATAAAACAACTTTTTCTTTGAGTGATCATGAGGCAAAGACAATAAAACAGGTTTTCTTTGAATGATCATGAGGCAAAGACAATGATTCAGCCTCTCTGCTGATAACCAATGCAAAGCTAGTGGTTTTAAGGAAGAAATTATCACAGCAGCTAGAAACTGATGTAGCATAGACATACCTGGGTATTGCAGAGAGTTTCAAGGGCCGTACACCATTTTAAATTTTCTGTATTTTATTTAGTTATTTTCAACACATTGTTTTAATTATTTTTAGCGGTATGCTGGGGCAGTCTCTGGGGGGACCAGTTAGCCCAGTTTTGGAACTGCTTAGTGGACTATTACAAAGGCTGTTAGGGTAGCTGGTCATATTTTATGCTTTAAAGTTGCACCTGTTTATAGAGTGATGAATTATAGCATTGTTTAAAGTTTTCTTTTGTATTCAGCCTAAAGTTCTGTATAGTCTCATTGTTATCTGAACTTTTCATTTTGCTGGTGTTTGCGATAAACTGGCCTCGTTTCTTGCAAGCAGCTTATGGCCTTGAGTTTGCTCGCATGTTTCTTTCCTTTTTCTATCACTATAAGAAGGTTTTCTAACACAACATAGTAATAGTTTTGTTATTAGCTCAACTTAACTGAACTTGGCACTAATCAGCTGAATCAGAGGGATGAATTGATTGGATATGTTAATGAAAGGTGATAAAGGAGACCAATGGACAATGCTTAAAGTAAGACACTGGAAAAAGGCCAAATTAAGAGGTGTGCTCATAATGTGGATGTTGAACAAAGGAATATGCTGACAGGATAAAATAGAAATAATATGCTGACTGCAGAGACCAATCCAAAAGCAAGGATGGAAAGGAGCCACGTTAAAGAAAAGAATCAAAGGAGTCAAGTTAAAGAAAAGCATAAAAGGGGGAAGAAAGAAAGTTAAGTGTGTCGTTGTAATCATCATCATCATCTACAGCATGAATTCAGCTTTCAATACCTGTCTGGATCATCCCAACAACACACCCTTTGCTTCAGGAACTGAGTGGCTGTGTTTTCTGTGAGGCAACATAACATATGGGATTGGGTGAGGTCATTGTACTAAGTGGTTTTTCTCTCTCTGAATATAGAAACTGCTGAGATAATACTTGTTGTGTTAATAAAGTTAAGCTTTGATTTTAGGACAGTGAGTTGTCTGTGTTCATATTTCAAATCCCATTTAAGGGTTAACTGTGCTTTAACAATCTCTAAGCACTATCTGCTGGTCAGTGGTGTGAACAAAGGCAAAAGAGCCAGGACCATGATCCAGTCCATTTCCTGTGATGAAACAGCATTGTTTTCTAAATAGCAGCTGCTGTGAATAACACAACCCCCCCAGAAACATGTTTCTAGACTTAATTGCTTAGTTAATCTAAATGCTAATTTCCATTGCTGGATATCCAGGCCGGAACCATAGCTATCAGGCTGAACTGTATCAGATGCTGCTGTTTGCTCTAGAATCCTGGCCTGGACCAGAGCCAGGAATCATTTCTAAACATGGCTACAGTCTACTACACTGATGTCCAAGTGGATCTCAGTATCAGCCTGTTCAAAATTCAGGCAGTAAACTAGAGGAAGTTTGTTTCCTCTAATGGAGTTTATCCTTTCCATGGAACATCCTTGCTAGAGAGAGCTTCTTTGCCTTCTATGAAATAGTCTGGAAAGAAGACATTTCTCTCATCTTTAATAATAAGCTACAGCTGAATCATGGGAATTTAAGGGAAGGGTAAAGAAGAATCTCCAATATGTTAGAAATGCTACAACCTTCACCTCCAGAGCTGAAGTACCTATGGCCATTTGTACATACCATAAAATTGGTCTTTAAAGTGGCTTAAATGTCCTTTTGCACTGGTTTAACGATGCAGCTGTTTGCACATGTTGGTGATGTAATGCGCTTTAATGGCACAGCTGTTTGCACGTCAGCAGCGTAATGCACATTAAATTACTTTGGGACGCTGTGACATTGAGAACCACCCCAAGTGGCGCACTATGGCCCCCGAACCTGTCTCTGGGCAACCGCCTGCCTTATCTTGCCTGTCACATCTTTGATGTTAATTGGTTAATTAGCAGGAGGCTGCCCTTCTACTGCCCCCTCCACTAGGGGGTGCTGTCTGCAGCTCCTTCCCCAATACTGCAGCCCAAGCCTCACAGATGTCAACCTGGTCTTCCCTATCTTGGCCCCTTCCTGTTCTCTGGGCCCTCAAGTGTTGCCCCCTTCCTGGGGTTCACTGTGCCCAACTTGGGCCCTCTAATAACTGCAGCCCCCTGTCAGGGACTCCCAATGCCCAACCTTGGGCTTCTCAATTGTTGCCTTATCTGGGCTTGCCTTGCCCACCCTGGGCTTCTCAATCATACACTCCCTTCACCGGGGCTCGCCATACCCAACTCGGGCCTCTTCGACCGCCCCTCTTGGGCTGGGGTCCATGCACCCCACAAGCTGCACCCCCACTGGTGCTGAATCACACCCCTTCCTGGGTGCTAGGGCCCCACACCCTGTGGGCCCTTATGAGAATATCACACCCTCTCTGGCACCTATAAGAACACTGCACCCCTACAGGCACCAGGATCCCCACACTGCCGGGGTCCCTTTATGAGGCCTCCTCCTTCCCCATATAGCCTCACCCAAACCACTGGTCATACATAACAACAACACAAACACAAGCCTCTGGCTATACCCGAAAACATAAGGCACCTGGCCATAACAACATAAGCCTCTTAGCTAGGCCATAACATCATTGCTCCAGCCTCTGGTGCTCTTGTGAGCTACACTCACATTGTCTCTCTCAGAGCTCCTACCCCTCTGGCTGCTGGCAGAAAACTGCTAGCCCAGCCTTGGCTCTGGGCTTTATAAGAGCCAGGCCCTGCCCCTTTTGGGTCAGCTGATCTCCCTTAGTTGCCCCGGCAACCCGCAGCTGTGCCACCTCATCACCGCTAGGGCTCCCTCTCTGGCAGTTCTTCTCCTCTTCAGGCATGGAGCACCCCAGTGCTCTGTGACAGATGACAAAATAAAACACCCCCAAGGTGGTTTAGTTTGCCATGGAGGGAAGCACCAGGTGCTTCCCTCCACAGCTGCAGTGCCCTCTGGGACTGCTTAGGCCAGTTGCTTGCAGACAGGTGCCTCCTGGGGGGCGCCACCGCCACCATGGAGGGAAGGACCCCCACTCTCTGCAGCTCAGTGACCTCTCAGCCCACCAGCAGCTTGCTCTCCCCTCCCCTCCACCAGAGAGGCAGGTAAGGGTCGGGTCCAACCCTTGTGTACATGCCATGGGGCTTTACTTCACCCTAAATTGAAGCAGTGTTTTTAAAAACCCACTGCTTCAATTTAGAGAGAATTAAACTGAAGTAAACTCCCGTGGCATGTACAAATGCCTTATATGATCTGTGCTATCAATATTCAGTTGTATATGCCCAGTATATCATATAAACTTGGCATATCCATCCTTCCTGAAATAGAAATGCTCGCTAGAACCTCCAGGCCAAGCCTGAGCACTTCTGGGAAACACACTTACTCTTAAGTTTGTTTACCAAGTAATACTGCTTCTTTGGCAGTGAGAAAGCATTCTTGTTTAAATGAATGAGTAGTTCCATCAGCTTTTCCCCTCATCCTTACCAAAGCACCTGGTACTGTTTTATTTCAGGCAAAAGAGGACAATCTCGCTCGGTGGGACCCTCTCCCCACCCATTTTTGTTCCAACTGAGAAAGTTGGGCCATGGCTTCTTGCTACACTGCCCTTCACTTTGATTCCTGGCTTCACTGAAGTTGAATTTCTACCATCACTGTTGGGGGTACATATGTGAGCATGAGAATGAAGGTATATTTCCCATTGGAGCATGTGCTGCAGTTTCCCATATTCTAGCCACTTACAGAGGGATTAATTTCTGGTTTCTTTAATTTACTTTAGAGCAAAACTCTTCTCTGCTCCAATGTGTGGCTGTAGACTGAAAGGGGGCACTTCTTCTTCTGTGACTATGTGTACAGAGCGGTTTATACTCTCCAGTCAAAAGAGGTAAGCAAAAACCAGGCCACTTTCTTCTCCAGTCAAACTCCAGGGACAGGGTTTTTTGTAAGCAGGATCTAACACAAACAGGAACAATGTGACTTCTTTCAGACAAGCTCATAATTAGTAAAGCTTCCTTGCAGCTGAAGCTTCTGAGTGTTCAGCAATATTTCTCTAAGTGGAAATCTTACCATTTACAAAGGTTCCTGCAGCCAGGTGGTCTCCCTTTCTTCTGGTACCTTGGGGAATCTGACAACTGATATCCCATCTCTTACAGATTCATTTCCAAAAGCAACTGGAGGTTTGCAGAGGTTCTTTAGACCAGCGGTTCCCAATCTGTGGTACGGGTATCACCAGTAGTACACAGACAAGCTGTCAGTGGTACATGTTAATGAATTTACTGTTACCTTATACTACAAAAATTTGCTGGTGGTACTTAAGGTTGTATCATTTTAACTTGGTGGTGCACAATCTTTCAGAGTTTGCAAACCGCTGCTCTAGACTATTACCTCCTTCTGCTGCCTTATAATGGAGGTCTCATCCACAACGACTTACACTTCTGAAGCTCTCTGTCATCCCAGCGGGAGCAAATGGTTCACAATTAGTTCCTTAGGTCATCACATTGGAATGAATAGGCCTGCTTAGGCAACAGTCTTCTCATCAATAGGCATAAGGCAAGAAAGGTGCCACAACCTTTAAAATATTAGATGATTTGTTCTCAAGACCATCACAATGGCAGAGGGTGAAAGGTTGACATTTTCTACCAGCAGGCAAGGAAGTTTGGCTTTGTAACAAAGATTTTGGCCTGCAGTATAGAAAACCTCAGTTTTTCCTGTGTCAGTTCCTTCTACAAGTTTCTAGTATGATCTTGGTCAAACCACTTACTGCTCTTGACCTCAGCTCCTTACTTATGAAATGGGGATAATAATACTTCTGTGCCTGTTCTATGTATTAAAATTGTAAGTTAGTTGTGTCAGGAACTGCTTCTTGTTATATTTGTATATACCATACCTAGCACTATGAAGCATTGATCTTGGCTGGGGTCTGTGACCACTACTAAAATAGTATTAACCCTGAGGGAGGTGCATTTATTACTGAAGAATAAAAAGAGCAGGTTTCAGTCATATACCCAAACACACAGAGATGCTCGCTTTACGAATTATACAATATATATATATATGTATATATATATATATAGTTTATTTCACACAATCCTGATAAGAGTTACAGGTGTATTGGGAATCATTTACAGTTTCACAGCATATGGAGTGGCCATACAGCTTCTGATGTGAGTAACATACAGTGTGTCTAGAGTACACATTTCCAATCCACCCACCCGCCATTCACACAATGGGTTTCAAAGCTAATACTAGATTCAGCTACATAGGAAGCCTTGAGAATGCTAGGATACAGCGTTGGGTGTCATACAACACTGTAAGTCACAATGGGACAAGCTAAACTACTTTAGTTTTCAATCTAGTATTTCTAGTCTACCTGCATTATTGCATTTATACGCTTTTTTAAAGTCAAAGTAAATAGAATACTATATGGGAAAGGAAAAATTCTTTACTATTTTAGGATTTGAGCTGCAGCCCATACAAAGTGTCCATAGAAGCATAGACAAGATTATAAATTCAACAAGGTATAAATTAGCTATATAGCTTTGTGTGTAGGTAGGTGTCCATTTCCTCCCAGAAAAATGTATCCAGCAGCACATTGTTTCCAAAAGCAAAAAAATCAAACCTGTATGTTAAACACAGGTAAATTATGTGTAAGTGGCAAGCAGATCTGTGTATTTAGGGGGCAAATCAAGGTGTCATTCTGATAATTACTATTTGTTGGAAAAAACTTTTAGGGCCCAATTCAAAGTTCATTGAAGTCAATGGAAAGATGCCTGCTCTCCTCAGCCCATTCTATACAGTCATATGGCTTCACCTAGTAACGTGCTTGAGTCTTTCCATTGACTTCAATATGCTATGGATCAGGCCCGTAAGTATTACAGAATAATAATAATAGAAAAGCCCTGTTATCTGACCATCAGGTTCCTTTTCTATATTTTAGTTCCTCTAATAGTGCATAAAGAACTTACACCTATCACTAGAAGGTAGTTGGTTTATGTGGAAGGTCTAGGATTGCACGTTTAAGGATTCCTTACACAGGTTCTATTCAGGGGAGGGTGCCAGGATTAACAGGAGCCACTCAAAACTTAATACAGAAGATTTTTTTTTTTATAGACAGGAATTAGGAAAATATCATTAATTCCTTGTTTTTGCTGAACTGCCTTAGACACTTGGGACTGCTTGAAGATACAGTGGTAGAATCTGGTGTATGACTAAGACCTTGATGACTGTAGATGAAAATAAACATTTCTGTCTCATGGCAAGGCATTATTGTGCTGTACTGGCAGCATGCAGGGGAAGACCAAGAAAACATTTTTTATTCCTGGGATCTTGTCCCAGAGTTATAAATGGGCCAGATACAGCCACAAGAAACTGAGGCAGAGTAGTATAGGAAGGCAGCTTTGCGAGGAAGATTGTAGATTTCTGGGTGGGAAGCCAGGAAGGCAGAATCTATGTAGAGTAAATGGGAGTTGGGAGAGTGTATGAAAATGAGGTTGAGCCAAACTCTTATGCACTCCTAATTCTGTATTTGTCATCAAGGCCAGATCTATTTTGTCTGGAAAAAGCAGTGTGGAAGAGGAGACCCTCCTCTTCCACACTTCAGTTTAGCAGGTTCACCATCATCAAGTGTCAGGTAAGTCAACTACAGCATTTGCAGAGTGTGGAGGTTTTAAAAAACATATGACAATGTGGTAGTTGTGGAGGAACCCAAACCATGGAATAGATAAAACCAGGGACTATAGTCTTCCAAATCTTTTGCCCATTTGGAGAGTCACCTGACTGAGAAAGCTGTTGCAAGAGCATATGAATTTGCAACTCAAAGAAAATTTGCAGTTCAACATTCCTATAGGACAATATGATCTGAGCAGCTGCCAGAAAGAAAATGAAGCTGGCAAACTTTTCTGAGCAGAATTGGAGAACTGTTGTAGTGGTGGACCAGGAAATGAACACAAAAACGTTTTTATTCATAGATTGTTAGGGGCTGGAAGGGACCTTGGAGATCATTGGGTCCCCCTCCGCTAGGCAAGAAAAGACAACTTGGGTCAAGTGACCCCAGCGAGGTGACTTTCCAGTCTCTTATTATTTTTTCTGTGATATCTTTCATTGCACATCACAAAACATTGGATATCTTTTACATTAGGGTAGCCAACCTGTAGCATGCATGCCACAAGTGGCATATGCAGATTGTTTTTGGCACCCAGCAGAATGGGGAAGGAGCAGGGAACTTGGTGGCAGATCAGGCAGGGAGCAAAAAGCAGAGGGCAGATTGGGCAAGGGAAGGGGATTGGAGAACACTTGTGGAGGGTGTGGGGCTTATCTCATGGCATGCTTGCCAAAAAATGTTGGCCCCCACAGTTTTATATGCTGGGTGTAATAAAAGATGTGATAAAAACACTTTGTGTGTCAGACTTTTCTGAGCCAAACTGATGCACTGACCTCAAATATGTTATGTTTTGGGAAGGCCAGGGGCAGCATGGCCCATTCACGTTAGCTGATTTTCCAAGCCTGGAATGGGGAACTGAGACCAGGAATCTGGCCTTTTTGTGCTCAAGAACCAAAAGTGCTGGCATGAGCAATGGTGGCATGAGCAGTACAGGCAGGAATTGTGCCAGCATCCCTCACACAGCTTTGCCAGAGGACATCACTCCTGGTCTGCAATCCCTAGTATTTGAGTGGGGGAATTTGGGTGGTGGAGCAGAGCCTGATAGTTATCCCATGGTTTCCTAACATGCAATTGTGAGGACAAGAATGAGACTCAAACTACTACCTTAATAGTGTAAGGTGCTTCATGTTCCCAAATTCTGTTGATTTTAATGGGAGTAAAAGGTATGCAGCACCTCACAAGCTAGGGCCTTAATACTTACAAGTGACCTCTAGTACCAATAGCTGATGAAAAGCTTGTGCATGCCCCCCTTGTGCCATCAAGACTCTTATGTATTCTAACTGTCAGTTTAACTTTGGCTTGTCTTTGGGAGGACTGTAAAAAAAAATCTGCCTCTGCATTTGTGAGGAGCACAAGAATCCATAAAGCCCTGGGGGACCACACCTGAAAAGCTACCTAAGAACATAACAGGAAAGCGAGAAGACATGGCAAGAGACAAATGTTTCAAAAGTTGGAGAACAAGCCACCAAGGATAAGAAAAGACCTGTACAGGTAGTGTCTATCAAGGTAACTCCACTGACATCAGGGGAGCTTTGCCATTTTATTCCAGTTGAGTATGATATGTGTGTAATGCAGAAGAGAGATGTAGGGAAATAAGAGGGAATTTGGTCGTGGTCTATGACTATCTTGTAATTAATGGTAGTCAGCAATTGTAGGGTTGAAAGAGCCCTCAAAGTTCACTGACAAAAAACCTTTCACCATAGGTACAACTAGACAGTTGGTTATCCTGTCTCCTCTTGAAAATTACCAGTGCAAAAGATCCCATATCTTCCTTAGGCCATAACCAATTTATTCCCAGAGGACTGCTAGAAAAGGAGCAATGACCTGAAACAAAGGAGGAAAACATTCTTAACTGTTAGAGCTACTGTGCAGTGAAAATAGTTTCTCGAGGGCAGAGGCTCAAAGCTCCATCATTAGAGATAATTAAAGACTCTTTGGCATGGAAAATGAGGAATGGAAATGATGTATCAAGCAGTCCAGTCAAGGCATTGGATGGCATGACACACGTGGCCTTTACTGCAGTCTCCAAGTCAAACTGCAATCTCCTTATGTTGAACAGTACTTTTGCATCATGACTAGTACCCCTGAATTCAAGAGTATCAACCTAGCCCTCTCAAAGGAACAATAACCTGCTTGATGTGTCAAGATTAAATGTTACCTTGTCATCTGCCACAAGCAAAACACAAGAACTAAGGTTTCCCAGTTTATGCTCCATGACGAGGAAAGAAAATTAATGTGCTCTTAACAGTATTAAATCAGTATTTGCTTAAAAAAAGATTGACTCAGAACTGGGGAGGAAGAGTTTTTAAAGTTGATAGGCCAAGAAAAGTAATTCCAGTCTAAGGTTTCAGATTGCTTATGGAAATTGTTTCAAAATATAGATGTATGATTTCAGGAAGGAGTAACCCAGCAGGTATAAATGAAGCAGTAATATTTGATGTATAGTTCTGGAAGCATATTCTTCACATTCTCTACTTATGGCTTCCTGGGAGGTCCATGGGATCAGTTATCCTCAGCAGACAGAATATGAAATGAGTGAGCGCTGCACATGAGGACAATTTGAAAGATGCAGACCTAATGTTTCTATTTGTTATTCCTTAAGAGTGAATTTAACTCAACACAAAGGCCTTCCTCACTTTTCAGGTGGGGAATTGTGGGATATGAGATATACAGAGTTTAGCACAAGTCCTCAGCATAAGTGCATTTCACCATGAGAACCAAACTCCAGTGGTCTAAATCCCAGGCAATTCTATTCAGTTCAGCCCCAGCTTCATGACTTACCCTTCCATTTTAATTTTGATATATAATTTTGGTCATTTATGCCAGATGCAACACTCCTCCTCACACTGAGAAGCATGTGACTCCTAAAGTGGAACTTGGTAAATCAATGAACAAGATGAGATGGAAATGGTTGCCTGCCATAGCAAAAGTCTGGTTTTGTATTCCTGTGTAAACAAGATTACCTGTAGAGAAAAGTGCTCTTGGCCTGGATAAAGCTACTAGAATTTGCCCCTTGATTACCTGATTTAGAAACCAGTGAATCACAAAATGGATTGATTAGACTTTAATTTCTCATAGCATATTTTCATGGCACATCGTAAGGACAGAAACAGGATCTTCAAAAAGATCTTCTCAATATGCTGTCCTCAGCTGGTAATCTTGCAGTCTCCCTTCATCTCTTTATTATGCTTATGCAGTTAAGTCTGAGAATTTTTTAAGGTTATGGTTTTTAAACTGTACTCTTAACAACCAAATAAGGGTAATGAGAACATACATTGCAAAGCAAATTAGCAAAGTGTAACTTGTTCAGTTTAGAAGTAAGCATTCATCCTCATATTCATTTCAGAAGAAACAAAAAATGAATGGACAGATGATAAAAAATTAGTAGACCAAACCAGAGTACTCTGTCAAAGTTTAGTTCGTGTGGTGGGTTAAAAGAATGGTGCTGGGTACTTTTTCTCTATTTTTAATCTCTATTGTTGCTGATATTCCCTTACAAAAAATCTTAACATGAATTTTCTTATAAAACAGGTAGAAATTTTTCATATTTTAACTGTTCAGCAAAGTTTCTAAATGTAAAAAAGGGGAAAAAGTATGTCAAAACCTCATAATTGTTTTCTAACTATCTATAGAGCTGGCCAACATTTTTAAAATATAAATTACTTTTCAGAAATAAAGGGAAAGAAATTTTGGAGGAAAGAAAATGCGTTTCTTCCCCTTCTCTTTGTATCAGCTCTAGTTTCTTAGTTTATTATATTGTTAGACACAAGCATCAGTCAAAATACTGGCATAGATGTGTAAGCATGGAATTCATTAGCTGATACCCAGATAAGACCTCCTTCCCAGCTAGCAGAAGGAACAGAATATTTTCAGGGATTTCACAATAAATGTGGGCTACTGCTTTAGTTTTCAGTTATAGAGTGACCTACAATTGTATACTGATTATCAAACCTAGATCTAGAACTACATCCACAACTTACTGAAATCAATGGAAAGACTCCCCTGGACTTCACTGGTTTCTTGATGATGCCCCACAAGCCTTGCTTCAACAAAGACTTTAAGCGCATGGCTAATACTAACACTGATATCAATGGAATTAACTTAGGAAGTTAAGCATGTTTTTAAGTGTTTTAGTGACGCAAGGCCTAAATGAGGGAGAAAGCACCTAACAGAATATATTCATGCCACGCTGAAAATATATTGTCACAGCAGTGGCAGCCTTAGGGTTGTTGGGGCCCTGGGAAAAAGAGTCATTTAACCCCCCTTAGAGGCTTAATTTTGATGATCTATAAGCAAGCCAGACATTTGTTGCAAAATTTTGGGGCCCCCTAAAGTGTGGTTGCGGTCAACCACTTTGCTCCCCTCTAAGGCCACCACTGGTCACAGTATCCCATGGCCCCCTACATTTGACTCCAGCTCACAGCAAATCTATTAAGAGTAAAGGAAATGATCCAAAGGACATTTAAGTCAATGGGAAGAGGAAGAAAAAATGTTCAATTTCAGCTGTAGAGGGAAAACAAAATGATCTAGGAGATAAAAACCACGACCTTGCATTAAGGAAAGGAAAGGTGTGGTGCCTACAACACAGACCAGATCATAACTGGTAATTAAGTTTTAATGAATGCTGAATTTTTTACTGCAAAGTTGGTATAATTAGTTTCTTAGATTTCTAATATATAAACTTAATCAAAAAGAGTAAACTAGCAATCTAGATCCCTTCAAATCCCAAGCACAGAATCTTATCAGTTTTGAGTTTTAATCCATACTCCTCACTATAAGGACCTCATATTACAAACACAACACAAAAATAGCATCAAGCAAACAACGGCATGTGATCATCAGTGCTGCTGCAGTACAGGACAACTAATTATTTAGCATAGCAAGTTCATTCATTCGCCTTTCACTTCTCAACAAGTTGAGTTTCAGTCTGTCTCCAGTTTCCTAGAGAAATGAACTTGCTCTTCTCAGTCTAGTTCTCACTGGGTTTGCTCCTACATTAAACCACCAAACAGCCTGGCACAATAAGACATAGCAGACAACATTTCCTAAAGACGGGTAGTTCAAAGTGAGGACAAGAATGCATTGGCACAGCTGTGTGTTTAGAAGCCTGCATGGCATCTACTTGTGATATATCTGACTCAAATCAACACTAGTTCTACGCTCTTATAAGCACTATGATACATTACAGTACATTCCAAAATATTCTAAAAGAGAAAACACCTTTTTCAAAGTGAGTCGCACAAGTGGCTCCTTTGTGGAGGGAAGGTGTAGTCATTTTCAGCTTCTAGAGCGGTGGTTCTCAACCTGTGGTCCACAGGCTGCATGCAGCAGCCCAATCAGCACATTGCTGTGGCCCATATGACATCCTATGAAAACATATTTAAAATGGATACACAGGAAGTATGTTGCGTAGGTGCGGCCCATAAAACATGTTGAGCTGCAAGTGTGGTCCACTATGGGAAATAGGTTAAGAACCACTGTTCTAGAGCAATGGGGGTACTGTACATTCAACAGTTTGTTAACTACATGTTCTTTTAGTGGCAAGAAACCATGATCAAAAAATATTTTGGGGTCCTTCATGGCAGAAATATGAATCATACCAAAGAAGGGGGGGGAGGAGGGAGAAAGAGAGAGAACATGGACACTTTGTTTGAATGCAGTGAACAAGTAAAGCATATTCGCGTTTTTTTAAGAAAAAGAATATGGGTCATTTGGGCTTTACCAATCCAGCAATAATATATATATATATATGTGTATATACACAAATATACATACATATATATATACATGCAGTATACTTGAAGAGGGCAGGGTGTGTATACATACCCACAGAAAATATAGGTGTTTCATAATAGTAAAAGGCCTGGGTTCTGCAGAATGATTCTTGACAGTGGGGAACAGTGTTCAGCAATGCCATTAAGTGAATGATTCCCTTGTAGACATAAGCTATTACACCATTGCAAGCCAAGGGTTTTTTTTAAGACAATAAGCTGTAGTCCCACCCCCATCACCATCTCCTATGTCTCAATTATCTCTCCATCCTTTTTCAAGATCAACATACTGATCTAGCACTATGGAAAGACCTGGATCCAAATCTTGCCTTTGAACGTTTTGGAAACCTGTTCAAATGTGAACGGAAACACATTTTCAAATGTGGCTCAGGCCCATCTCTTCTTACAACATTTTCCCCCTTGGTTTTCCCAAGACTATTCCAGCCAAATTAAGCACATGTTTAAAAAGAAAAAAGAAAAGAAAATCAAGAGAGGCTTTCAGGAAACATCTGATGTTTCTTTGTCTGCCTTGGAAGGTCAAAGCATGGAGTGGGAAATTTATGAGTCTTTCCACTCCCTCTCTGCTGGTAAATGCACATGTTAGAACCATATGGGAGAATAACAGAGAGGAATGTACCTCTTGAAGAGGTCATTTCCATTTGAAACTAGAAATCTTTCAGCTTTATCAACACTACAAGTCCACAGACTGTGTGGACAGAGTAGATAATTGTTACTAGCACTTCACCATCTCAAATGTGTCTGTTTGGTGCTGGCTACTGAGTCTCCTCCATTTTCATTTTTTTGCCCTCCCCAGCTTCACAGTAATAATTTAACCTCTGAGCACCTGCAACACATAATGGAGAAAAAATAGCAAGGAAATGCTATTCAAGAAACAAGCAGTCAATAACAAGGCTTGATATTAATAAGGAGTCCTCCTATGGCATAGCTAGTATATTCTTACTATGGCTTTCTCATAGGCTTCTCATGTAACATTAAAGAAGGGAGTGGTTTACAAAGTAAATATTTAAAGTGGGAAATAATGTAAGAGAAAGTGTGCTAGCACGCCCACTGACTTTAAACATGGCAGCTGTTAGCACTGACTTCATCAGCATCGCAATCCTGACTATATTGCATCAGTCTGTGCACTGGAAAAGAACAAATATATACATATATGTAAAAACTCAGAAATACACAACCATTTGGGCATTAAAAGATAGCCTTTTACACTGATGGAGGTTGCAGACACTTGGGAATATTTTGGGAGTCCTGTTGAGCAGCAGAGGTGAAAAATGAGGTTCACTGGGGGGCAGAGTGTCCATGCAAAGGTTTAGTTTTGGGCACGCACTTTTTATGAGACAACCATTATAAGAACGTGAGCCTAACACAACGTGGACCCTTGCCCAGGTTTAGGCAACCTGCAATTGCAGGGTAGAGACTGCCTTAAATGCTGGCCCTGGTAGGAAGACAAAGGAATTTGTAAAGAAGCTGTGCTGAAAACTTTAGTTTAAGTCAGCCCCAGGTATTTAGCAGGTTGACTTCAGAGGTGTTTCTAGGGAAACTGGGTCAGAAACATACGAATTGCCTGACTGGACCATACACATGGACCATCTAGTCTCATAGTGGCTACACTAGATATTTCAGAGAATAATGCAAGGAACTAAGAATTCTGGCAGACTTTTGTGCTTTCACATCCTCCTTATAACCACGTAGACTTCCTTATACTAGGGGTCCCTTGCAGATATATACCTTACATGCCTCCCTACTGAATTTAACCCATTTTCTCTGGTTATTGTGTGCCATCTGCAAAACTGGCATAATACTCATAGTTAGCAGACTCATGAAAGAGCAGGTATCACTGTCATGCTCCAGCAATTCTATGTCATTCTATTCTGACCCCCTTTAAGAACAACACCTTGGCAAAAAAATCATTTACAGATTCTGGCAAGAGCAGCAGGAAATGTGGTCCTCATGGATGCTGTTGATTTGAAAAGGTCACTCAGCCCTCAGAATAACTGTGTATGGCCAGTGCTCTCCATGTCACAAGAAGGACATGAATGAATGTGTTAAATCAAGCCACCTCTCTCTCAACACCCTTTCTTCATTCCTCCCTTCCTTACAGTCTGATTTTTAGATTTTGGATTCCTCAATAACAAAACCAAGCTGTTCTGTACCTGATCATTGGGAAATTGTTTCCATTTTCAAACCATGGATGTCTCATATTTTCCTGGTAAATTTAAGAAAGAAAGGAGCAAAATCTTTTCTAGAACAAATCTGTTTTTACCACTCAGGCACATGGTTTTCCTGACATAAAAGAGGCCATGATATTTTGTGCCACTTGCCCTGAAAGCCAGGTGTTGGTTGTCTTCCTTTTCTTTAACATTCTTAACTGATGGGGAAAGGTCAGCCTTTTTTGGAAAAGCCCCAGAATAAAGGGCCTGATCCAAAACCCACCAAAATTAATGGAAAAACTCTGGATGACTACAAAGGGATTTGGTGCAAGTCCTTAAAGGTCTACTAAGGCCAGCTCAAGTTTGTCAAATGCTGTGGCCTAAACAAGATCTCCCTCCTCATTCTCTTGAGAGGGACTGCCCACACTTTGCCCTTATAAGCTTCTCTGAGTTGACAAATCTTTGGGGTCCTGAAGGCATGAAATTGTCCTTTGTATGGCTAAAGATAGAGTGGGGCTTCCAGCTTTGCATGTGATCTTCGTGGACTGCAGCCTACACTGTAGATCTCAGTGGATCACACTGGCCCCTTGAGCTTCACGGTAGCTGCTCCTGGCCCTGGTTTGCATCTCAGGCAGAGAAAGGGTGCCTTCTTTCCATGAGATCCACAAGCCTCCATGTCCTGTTGGGATCTCAGCCTGTGGCTATGGTATACTTTTGTTACTTTGCTTGGTTTTTCTTTTAAGGTAGGTCGATGAGCATTAGATGCACAGTGTACCCATTAGATATCACTAAAAGCTGTCAGAGCAAGGGGCTGCCTCCTCTTATCCAACACACACCTGGAGTGCTATATTAACAATATACCACGATAATGAATGAACTGGGTCTTAGTACTATTCCCCTCCCTTTCATCATCTCCTCTACCACAACTCTACTGAAAAAACCAAAAAACCAAATACTAAAGTGAGGACTTTGGATGGGATGTAGACTTGAAAATGGGGAAAGTGAGGACTCTTCTGGAGAGGACAGCAGGGCGGGGAGGGGACACCATCATTTACACTGACCAGGAGAAGCTGTAATCAATACACAGTGGTACAAGCCAATTTCTATTACATGAGAGAACACACTGAGTGCATGGTGATCCCACACTTAGGTTGAACGGGCACATCTGTCTTGAGCAAGCCTTTTGGAGTTGGTGGTGGTGTTGTAATTGCCTATCTAGCTCTCTCTCTATAGATATAAGTATAGATATGTATAGAATTTACTGCATGCATTTTTCTCAAAAGGAGCTGTACAATTGATACGGTTCCTCTCCCCCACCCTTTCTTGGTCTTCATTTTTTCCGGGCTAGGAACACCACACCCAGAATCACAGCGATAGCAGCCACTGCCACCCCTCCAACGACGATCAAGGGCTTCATATTGTCGAAGATGCTGCCTGGGGACTCCTCGGTGCTGTCTCCCTTATGCTCAGAGTCAGAGGACTGGCTGGTGGCCTCTGGTGTCTCCGTGGCTGCTGAGCTAGGTTTCAGATTGCTGTGGTTGTTTGCCACAGCAGCCTCACTGGCTGCCTTCTTCGTTGTAGTGGTGGTGGGGACAGGGGCGGGCTGCTCCTTGGAGGGAGTCTCCTTCTTGTCTGCATTTGTGGCAGGCCCAGGATTGGGTTTCTCTGGCTTCCCCGTGCTGGTGACCTTGATGTCAGATTTGCCTCCACTGCGTGCGGCTCCTTTGGACTCCATCCCTACCAGGGTTATGAGGAAGTGACCTCACCAGCAGGCTCTTGGGGAAGGTTTCAGAATGCTTCCCTCACCAGATGAAGGACACAGATCCCTTAACCCCTTGATGGCGTTGTCCCAGGTTGTTTCTCACCGCAGGCACTAGATTTTATCCGGACATGATATAGACCCTGGAAGAACAAATAGAGAAAAGAGAAGTGAGTGAACAGGATGCTCAGGGCAACAGACGAAAAAGCTAATGAGGGCAGCTTTTACACCCAGAAGGAGAAAAATAGGATTGCTAGATAGTAAACCCTCTATTGTACAGGAGTGTAGTGCATAGGAAATTGTGGCCCTGCCTCCTGATCTGGGTCTGTTTGACATTAATAGCAATACAGACAGAGGAAAAGAAACATAAATGAACAGTTCAACAGAGCCTACATCAACCTCTGCAGTGGCTCAGGCTGCTGAAGGCAGGACAGGACAGTGGCATATATCCCACTGTGCTGTCCCACTGTGATGCAATCCAAATGCACCTCCTTCTCTGGGAGTAGAGGAGGCATTGGTTCTTGAAAAATCTTAGTTTACCCACTCAGTACTGATGGAGGACCCAGCTTAAGAAACCTGCCTCCCTTGGGGTTGGTGAGTTTAAACTAGCCATGCAAAAAAATCTTACTTGTCTAGGGAAAATCATTTATTTTAGCGGGCCAATCAAAATATCAAAAGTCTCTACTTATAACCATTATCAAATTCAGGGCAAGGAAACTAGCTGAAATGATTGTCTCCCTAGTTAACATCAGTTCTGTTGCTGTCCACCTGCTTTGCACTGGTAAGTGAATACCCCTTGCAAATTGAGCAAAGATCTTACCCTGTAGTATTGACAATCCAGCAATGCCACATGATCTGAGCACAGGGTTGATATCGAAGAACAAGGCTGTGATTTGCACACAGTAGTGTTTAGTGAATTTCATGGCAAAGGTGCGTGCGTGTTGGGGGCAAAGCAATATTTAATCAAAAGGTTACCAGTTTATCCTCTTTCCATTACAACAATATACCTAACAGTCCTCCAATAACTCCACCAAGCACATTTCTCTTAGTAGTGTACTGCCTCATGGGAATTGTAGTTTGCAGGGCCAATGCTCCCTTTCTTCCCTCTAGGCTGAGATTCCTGCCTGAACTACAGCTCAGAAGGCAGTGTAGATATAGCTCCCATGATGTGTTGTGGGTTCACTTCTCACTGAATGGGGAGGTGCATTATGTGAGTCTGATAGGTATGTAAGAGCGTGTGAGAGTACATTATGCAAGAGTCTGATGCAAACATGTGCATCAATGGAGAGGTTGGGTATTGATGTAAGTGCATAAAATAAGAGATCCACGGGGCTAGATGTGTGTTACAGCCATTTGAAGAGTTTCACAGACTTTCTTCCAACTCATGGGTTTTATGACAAATTCATATCCTTACTCAAGTGCACTTAGTTTTAGTCTCAGTTCTGAGAATGATTTCTCTGTAGCCCTTATCACAGGGGTGGGCAAAATGTGGCCTGCGGGCTGGATGCGGCCCACCAGGCCATTCTATCAGGCCTGCGTGGCCCCTAAAAATTTTAGAAAATTAATATTTATCTGCCTAGGGCTGTCTGTCATGTGGCCCTAGATGGCTTGCCAAAACTCAGTAAGCAGCCCTCTGCCCAAAATAATTGTCTGCCCCTTCCTTATCAGGTCACTTACAAGATCTCTTGTAGATATTGGCTAAGTTTTCTTACATCTGTTTAAAACAGGTGACCAGCTCATCTTGAACAAGTATATGAAGAGATTCAGATTAGACTTCATTTTTTTGCCCGAGTTTCCCTATCTGTAATATGTATCGTTACTATGATGATGATTATTATTTGTATTACCATAGCACCTAAGAATACTCATCCTACACCAAGAGGCCACTCTACAAATAGAAAGCAAAAAGACAGTTTCTGCCCCAGACCTTAAAGTCTAAGTACAATATGAGATATAACAGACAGCTATGGACACAGGAAAGAACACAATGAGACAACATGGGTCAGGATATTTGGTAATAGTCATAGTACAAGGCAGGGTAGATGTGCACTCTACAGACTAACCAAAGTAGATGTTATATCTCTCTATATAAAATCTTTCATGAGCTGAAGCTGATTGCATCAGATGCTGAGCTTCAACTTGTGAAATCTTGTGCTTATATATATATATATATATATAGATAGCAGTCTTCTCTGAGCATAGACTAGTCCTCTAACTCCAGGCAAAAAAATGAAGTCTAGTCTGAATCTGTGCATATACTTGCGCACGCGCGCACACACACACACACACACACACACACACACATATAATAGAGAAATGTACACACACACACGTGTATATATATATAT